>JAQZBX010027821.1:5600-20310 GCA_029593785.1 Cabassous unicinctus
TTTTTTTTTTTTAAAGCTACCATACAAACAGTATTGCTGCATTCCCCAGTGTAGTTGCCTGGTGCGTCATCTCGACTGTAACAAATCTTTCCTCAGGAAAAATGCCAGCATTTTATATGTTGAAAACGAAGTTATAAGTAGAGCTATATTAGTATCCCCAGTGAGGAAAAGACTCCTGTGGCCCTAGGACCTAGTAAGACAGACCCATGCCCATCACCATGGACGTAGAGGGTCATTTAAATGGGGCTGAACTTTGGGTTCTCTAAGTCTTCTGAAATTGTGTGTAAAATTGTAGGTATGTGCATTTTTCTGAGAAGCAGGACCATGAGTTTTATCTTTCTCAAAGGGGTTGTGACCCAAAAGGTCTAAGAACCACACAGAGAGTGTCCTTAGGAAGCCCTTCTCACCGTTCCGCTTTCCCTAGGTCCTCAGTGCCCTCACTCCGTTTTCTGGGCTCAGGTTTCTCTGGCAGCGTCTGCAGTGGTGTCGTCACCCTGGATTCTTCCTGGCCCAGTTCCTTGGTATCCCTGGCTACTACAGTTTTGTTCTCTGTTGTTTGCTGTTCTCTTCTTTTCAGATATGTTGCAACGTCCTGTTCCTAAACCCAAAAGTCAATTAGTTATGTTGACTATGCCATTTTGATGGGGTTAGTCTCAATGACTTCAGTAGGACTCTGTCAAGGATCTTAAGTATCTTTAAGCACCTAAGCACTGTGTTTTTTTTTAAATTATTTCTAAAGAGAAATAAAGTTTGTTAATCATTTCTGGCCATTATACTTTTGGGAGAGCTTATTACATGGTGCTCAGAATTATAATTGGGTGGAAGAGATGATCAGACACATTTTTCAAACAGCCAGTAGGGGAAGCAAAAGTAACAAGTCACCACCAGTCGAAGGAGTTTATGACAAAGACAACACTGATGACAAAGAAGAGTTAAGAAACCGATGAAAAACAAGTTCTTAGAAGTCGGATGAGGCAAAACTAAAATAATGGGAGATGTGGCTTCCTGAGGAATAGGAGAACAATCTGAAGAGGAAAGAATACTTTAAAAGAACTCCATCCCTTCCCTGATTTTCAAAACTTAAGTTTGAAACCTGCCTCGTAAAAAAAGGAAGAAAACAATATGACTGCTGGCTCCTAGGATTGTTAGGATCAAAGAGGAACCTCTCACTGCCTAGGATGGAAAGTAACAAAAGGTATGGGGGCAGAGGGAGCAGGAACTGTAGGGGAGGGCTGTAGGAGGCCGAGCTCCGCTCTGCCTGTCAAGAATCAGTACTTGATGGCTATCAGGCATATTTCAGAGGGGCCAAGTAGCACATTTCCTTAAAAGGATACAAAATCTACAGGAGAAAAGAAAAACGCTGGTGTTTGCCATTGTTCCCAGCCCAGGCTGGCACATGGTTTTATAGCTTCATCTTCACCGGTCCATTGTGCACAAGGGCAGGGCTGGCCCGTTCCTCCACACCCCAGCTCAGGCTTGCTCTCCTGAGGTGAGGGGTGCAGAGTCGGGGCCTGGCAGAGGCAGGGCCATCAATGCTCATGGTTCTACCCCAGGAATTAACTTTTGCTCGAAGCATAACAAATGCTCCAGTACCTAAAGGAAAGTCAGGCAAAGTACCTGAAGATACTCCATTTCTTTATAGTCAGTTAACTTGCTTAGAAGTGGGGGATTTTTGTTTGGTTTTGGTTTTGGTTTTGCTGTTTTTTTGTGTGTGTGGGAAGGGTGGGACTTTGGAGTGGGTCTGTCTAAATATGGTAATGGAGAGAGAGACAGAATGTCTTGTAAGTGACTGGGCAATGGGGCTAAGAGCAGTGTATACTTAGAGCCAGGGACTGAACCAGTCTAGCCACAGCGGGGGAACACAGGTCCAGGAGCCACTGGGAAGACGTGGTACCTGGGGCACGCCTGAGCACCGTGGCCCCTCTAGTTACCCCCCGTCATTCCGTCCTCTGACACTGGGCTTGCTGCTGTCTCAGTTGCTCCCTACAAACTCCTCTCTGTTGGGGAGGGACAGCTTTTCTTTCTCTAGGCTGGTAATGAAGCAGGAGGCAGTGGAAGACATGGGGAATTTAGCATGAAAACTCCAGATTTTGGCACCACTTTTTTTTATATCATCACATGTTGGGAGAGCAGATCTCATCGGATCAGCTATTTACCAGCAGTCTCTGGCAAGGCCTCCCACTGGGATACTGGGATGACCCATACAAAATTTTCTCTTGGAAAGGAGGTCAAGGTGGCCATTGCTGAACACTTGTCCTAGTTGTCTCCCCACCAGAGTTGGAAAGATCCCACACCTTGAAAGCCAGGAAGCCCTGGAACCCTTCTATAAAATACAACAGCAGCAGACTTATACCCATCCCCACCCATCCCAAAGTCCAGGGGTCCAGAAGAATCGCCCAAGAAAGTTTCCCATTGTAGAGACAATTTCTCAGCTTTTGGGAACTGAAGACTGATAAAGTCCTTACCCCTGGGGCAGGACTGAACTCCTTGTGGGCTGAGAGGGCCTTGTGGTGAGCAGCTGTCCTGGACAGAGGGCAATAGCTTCAAACAGGGACCCACAATGGGTCCCAAATGAGGACAACGTCTAGGGATCTGTAAGTCCTTAGCCGGTGGTGTTCCTTAACCCTTACAGTATTTTTGCCCCCAGTTCTTATTCGTTGACCTTTAAAATTAGTGACCCCAGAGCCCCAAGAGATCTAGTCTAGGACTGAGCTTATCCAGGCCATCTCTGCCAGGCAACTTAGTCTTCTGACTTTTCTGGGTCCACTTGGGAATTTAGATAGAATGGGCAGGAGGCAGATCAATGACATGCCGCTCCCCAGACCTACCAGGGGATATGTCACAGCTTAACTCGAGGTTAAGAAGTATGGACTGCCAGGGACAATTTAACACTGCTTCCCCCTACTAGTTGTAAAGAAAAGACAGTGGCATAATGCAGTGCCCTGGTGCTTCCCGCTCTAACCTAGCAAGAGGCCTAGCTGGGCAGTGGGGTCTGATGACCAACATTTAAGCCTCAGTTTCAACACCTGGAGACTATTCATCCGGAGAAAAGTCAAAGCCTCTAAGGAAAAAAAGAAGGTGAGCAACAATGGACAATGGCAGTGTGTCAGTAAAGCCTGGTGAAAAAAGAAAGGACAAGGGTGAAATAGGGATGCAAACCTTAGCTCAAAGATCAGCTCACCCTTCCTTTCTTGTTGGGCTAAACTGCTTAATTAGAATCCTAACACTTCCCTCTTATCATAGCCTCCCCTTTAACATGCACACACTTCCAGGTGTTTCTTCCACTTCCCACACAGTGGAAACCTGAGTCAGATGCCTGAGAGAAACATAGAAGGGAAGGAAGCAGGGGGCCCGTGTGCAGCTGACATACCTGGCTTCCTAAGACGTGGCGGCTCAAGGCCATTTCTCCTCCAGTACCTCCATTCAGGCTGGCAGAGGCCACTCTGCCTTGGAGATTTCTCAAGAAGGATTGGGTCTGTGTTGACAGTGCTGTTCACCATCAGTCTGTGGGGAAGGCCCATCTCCAGATCATTCTCCAAATCTGCTTCTTCAGAAGAGGAGGAGGAGGAGGAGGAGGAGGAAGAAGAAACAGTCACAGGAGCACGCATTGCCACTTTCTCCTCTTTAGGACCCTCTAGGGGCAAATGCTGTGCTGTGGGCTTCAGCTCTGTCTCTGGATGCTCTCTGGCTGTGGGCTCGGAAGTCCCGGTTAAAGGCCACCAGGTGGGTCCAGCCAAGGGGTAGCAGCAGAGGCAGCCCAGGCACAGCAGCTGGCAGCAGGCGTGGGGCTGACAGGGCGGGCACAGGAGTGGCGTGCCTGGAGGAAGCCTGTTGGTGACACAGCCGGTGACCGGGCCCAGCAGAGAGCAGCAAGGGGCCCAAAGGAGGGGGCTGGCACGCTCCCTGGTGAAAGCCTTGTGCAGCCTCTCCACAGCCTTCTTCCAGACGGCTGGGGGCACCCACGTGGCCCCCCTTAGAGGCACTTTAGCTGTCTGGCCATTCCAGAAGTGAACAGTGATTTCTGTATCCTTTGATGCTACAGAAGAGAAAAGGGCAATGTCGTTATAATGACCTCTTCTTTATTGTGGGGATAATGGGTCTCATATCCCCAGAGGAAAAGCCTCAGCACGACCCCCTCTGCTCAGCCTGCCTGACTCCTTGTTGATCTCCTGGGAGAGCCTGTCAAGAAGTTTCCCCTCACCTGCTCCACATTTTTAAAAAAAGATTTATTTAATTTTATCTTATTTTATTTATTCCCCCCCTCCCCTTGCTGCTTGCACTTGCTGTCTGCTCTCTTTGTCCACTCGCTGTGCATTCTTCTGTGTCTGCTTGTCTTCTCTTCTCGTCTTCTCTATAGGAGGCACCAGGAACCCATCCTGACCTTCCAGCGTGGGAGAGAGGCGCTCAATCGCTTGAGCCACGTCAGCTCCCTGGTTTGTTGTGTCTCTTATTGTCTTTTTCCTCTGTGTCTCTTTTGTGTTGCATAAGCTCTCTGTGTGGGCCGCCAACTCTCTGCACGGGCCCGCTTTTGCCTTCACCAGGAGGCTCAGGAAATCGAACCCAGGATTTCCCATACAGTAGATGGGAGCCCAATCTCTTGAGCCACATCTGCTTCCCCCTGCTCCACATTTTCCCACCACTTTCTGGTGGACTTGTGTGAGCCTCCCTCTGTTCTGTACTATGAGATGACCCAGAGGGGCCCATTTTTTTCATGTTAAAACCAAAGTGCATCCTGAGGTGGGGGAAGGGAAGCAGAAGACTCCTTCTGTCATTCTCTGAGTTACAATGATGCTGATGAGAAGATTTGATGGGGGGTGGCTCATGAGTACTGGTTTGACCCCAGAATAACCCCACCACACCATGGTTTAGCTAACCAACTATACATGATAGTTTTCAGCCATTTTGCCCTGATAAGAAATAGTTTATAATCCAATAGATCTGGTTCATGTATCTGTCGCCACCCGCAGGATTAAGCTAAAATTGAGGGGATAAGGATTTTTTTAAATACCTCTAAGACCCCAAAGCTGTAGAGATTCATTTGCTCCTGCCTCTGGTCTGGTCACCAGCCCTGCTCCTTCTGGGGACTGGCAGGTCAGAGACTTACCTCTCAGAGGGTTTCTGGTCTCCAAGCCTGAGAGAACAGTGCCAGGGCCATATCGCTGTTGGCCTGGCTCCCAGGGTGCCAGCACCTTGTCCCCGGGTTGCAATGAGTGTTCCACAGATGGTGAGAGCCGAATGACATCTTCTTCCAGGACCACACTCTGCCGCTGGGCTGGCAGCTTTGGGCCTGTGACAAGGGGAGCCTCAAATTCCACGAGCAGGGTCCCCTGTCTCTCCAGCTGAAGGAAGGAAAACAGAATGAGATCTGACATTAGAGAGTACAAGAGGGAGCACCAGTGATCCCCTATGATGCCCCAGAACTAGACTTCCTTCCTGGATCCTTCCTGGATCTTTCCTCAATGCACTCTGTCTGCCCCCCTACACCTATCCAGCTGCACCAGCATTTCCCCCTACGAAGAAGTGTTATCCCTAGGCCCAAGACCAACCAGGGTTGGTTGATTATTCATCCTTATTCATCCTTGAAGTCCACATGTAGGAGGTGGGGCAAGGAATGATTGTGACCAGGCTAAGCAAACACATGACATAAAAGAGAGGCCAGGAGAAGTTTTTAAGGTAAGTAAAAGTACAAGCTGTTTTTGAGTACTCTGTGATTTTGAAGAGAGATAAAGCCTGATTACAATTTTTATCAAATCAACAAAACAGGACCTATATATGAGCAAAAATCTGCTAACATTGAATTTGAATTCACATTATTAGTTACTGGAAAATGACAATATGACTTTTGATTGGAAATTCTGTAATTCATATTTTTTTGAGGATTCATACTAGTTTTCCTTCTATGAATCCACATTCACAAAGTTTCACTCCAAAAGGAAAAAAAAATCCCAAAGTAAGCAGCCACTGATGTGAAGCCACGCCTGGCCCCTGGCCCGCTGGGGATGGTTTCTGTATGTGCTCCCAGGGGCACAGGGGGGCAAGTACATTCTGCTCCTCTTTCCTTTAGACTGAGGCCCGTAGTTCAACATACTTGAATTTTCCTGAACAAAACACCTTTAATACACATTTTCCTCACTGACATTACATTTCCCCTTCTATAACCTGGCATGGTAAATCTGTGTTATCCAAGAACTCAAACTGCTGGGCACACCTAGCTGATGCATGTCAGGTATGACAGAGCTACCCCAGAGGAGCCTGCCGGAGAGAAGCTGGCAGTTAGGGACTTGCCTCTGGAGCAGGCTTTATCTGAGCCCGGTAATAAAATCCATCTGGTTCCCTTCTTGCCAGTACCAGTGTGTCGGCAGCATCTCCAACAATTCCCAGCCAGCCAGTCCCCTGCCATGCTGGGCTGGCAATGTGGAGACACGGATGATAAGAAGCATACCTTGGAAAAAGCAAATGGGATTAGGGGATTGAGAAGACCAAGCTGTAAAAGCATCAAGAAACCTATTTCACAGTTATATCTGGGTCTGTATGACATACAAGACTATTTGGAACAGAAACACATGTGAAAAAGGGCAACTGTTGGCTGCCAGGAGGTGGACTATAGGAGGGCCAGGAGGAGAGGACAGTGAAGTGAACTATCACTTGTGCATTGGGAATTGTGTCAGGTTTTCAGAATGTAATCAGCCTGGATAGAGTCAGGTTCACTTATGCTGGCTCTGAGGCGAGATAGCAGACCAGGAAAGAGCGCCGTGAGGGCAAATCCTAAAGCGGTGTGTGAGATTCCAGGAGGGAAGGGGAAATTTGGGTGGTGTAGCAGTTTGATACTATTTATGAATTCCAAAAAGAAAGATTATGATTGTAAACTGGTCTGTTCCTCTGGACGTGATCCCCTTTGATTGTATTAGATTCAGAGGAGATGTCTTTGATTAAATTATGTTAAGATTAGGCTTTGATTCGACCACATCAGTAGGGTGTAACTCAGGTTAAGTCTCCACCCCCTTGATGGGCTATATAAATGGACACTTACTCAAGAAGACACAAAGAAGAAGGCACAGGAAGAAAGAGAGTTCCATAGATGCCAGAGGAGAGAACTTTATCATGACATAGAAGAAGGAAGGAAAGACCAGGCCATCTTATTTCAACAAGTGGTAACTGACTTTGGGTGAGAAAGTATCTCTTATGGTACCTTGAGTTGGACTCTTTAGGGCCTTGTGACTGTAAGCTTCTACCCCCAAATAAATACCCTTTATAAAAACCAACAGATTTCTGGTACTTTGCATCAGCACCTCTTTGGCTGACTAATACAGAAGGTAATGACGAAGGAGCAAAGTTGTATAGACACTTGGCTCTGTGGGTTCAGATGAGGTAAGGAAGTGTTTGAGCAGCACAGAGAAGCTGACTAAGGGGCTGGGGACCAGAAAAAGGAGAGGCTACGTCTGGGAAATTTCATGAGGAGGGCTGAGCCTGGGGAAGCACCCGAGTCAGGCTTTGGGTTTCCATGGCAGCTGTGTATTAGGTGGGAAGCGGCTGAGGCCTGAATGCAAAGGATGGTCAACTCTGGTCTTGAACTGGATGGTCCACATAGGTGGATCAAGAAAGAGAGCAACTATGAAGAGCATTCAAGATGGTATGTACTTAACTTGAATTGCATATTGTGGGCCCAAGTCCCTGGAATGTATCCGATTTGTACGTGCTGACAGGCAGAGGTTCGTTTGCACTCTTGTACAATACTATTTCTGCTTTAGACAGCTGGTTTGGATGCCATTCAGGAAAAACCAGGAGAATTGAGGGATACTGAAGGCGCCTGAGGAGGGATCTGAAGCTTGCCTTATTTGTTAATCACAGAAACCCTATTTCTCACGTGGTAGTGGGGGAGGTCTCATAGTCAATGGTAAAATGAGCTAGAAACTTTATAACTGCATGATCCCTGATTGCTTCCCACAAATGCCAAGTGTGACATCCACACTCTGCTACAAGGGAGAGTAAAAGTCAGCCCTCAAGGTTACTACTGGGAGTGTAAGTTGAGGCTGGGGTAATATCCTCACAACTGTATTCAGGCAAATCCAGCAAAATGGTAAAGAACGCTTTCAGCCTTCCCAGGAAGCAAGCTCCCTCCCTTATGCACATCAGCTAGAGTCAAGAACAAAAGAAAAAGCAGCACATCATTCCCTTCAGAGGGGGAAAGATAGATACCTTGTGAGAGGGTTGTGCCTGGTAGGCCAGGGAGCTCGGAGGGCACAGGGGCAGGTGAAGGAGAGGTCCCAGCAAGGGGCCTTCAGGGTTGTGGCCACGCTGCAGTATTTGGGCAAGGGCATCCCGGGCCCTGCAGAAGATTCCATGACCTTCGGAGAATCCACCTAAGAACAAGCACCACCATTACAGCCCCCGGCAGAGCAGAGGGCGCCTGGCTCGGGCAGGGTCAGCTCCGAGGGTTAGCTGCCTCTCTGGGGACGTGTGTTGACGCACAGCCCCATTCTCTCCCACAGTCGCTCAGTTTCCTCTTTGGATTGTCTGCCTCAGCAGCCCCAGCTCAGGAAATAGGGGAAGGGGGTTGAAAGAGCAAGAGCTATGATTTTAGAGAAAGCCTGTTTTAAATCTTCACAACCTGCTGGCTGCATGCTCACTTAACCTCTCCACGCTTCAGTTACCACACAGGAGATAATATATGTAAAGCACCTGGTATACAAATAGCTCAATACAAGTTAGATTCTTCCTCCTTCCTCCTCCTCTAAAAGGCAGGGACTCCCGGGTGTAAGACCATTCCTCTCGTCACAAATCCTAACCTGATGACAAACTGACTGCTAACCCAAACCACAGACCCCGACCTAGCTCAGCCACTAACTTGGCCCCAGGTTCACCAGAGACCCCAGGGCCATAGTCTCCTCAGAATTGTTTAGAGGTCACAGCTGCCACCCAGATCAAGCTCTGCTGCCCCAGCCCACACGAGCCCGGGCCAAGCCCTCAGGCCTGACCCCAAGGGGACTTACCAAACCCCTAGCCTAGGTCCCTCTCTGACAGTTGGGGCTCGGCTCAACCCAACCGACTCCTGGTTGCCGAGCAGGTTGCCATGGACGTGCGCCAGCAGGAATGCTGTGGGCTGAGTGAGTGTACTGAGCATGTGCAGAGGCGGCAGGAGGGGCTCTGACTCCCCTGTTGGGCAGGCCTGGCAGGGCAGCTGCCCAGAGGGAGGCCTGGAGAAGTGTGGAGATGGGTAGCCATATGGGGGTTGTTCTTAGTGTCTCCTTGGAACACGTGTTTGGTGTGGGGAGGGAAGGGAAAAGTCAGTGTAGCATCAGTTCCTGAAGGGTTAGACTTCTCCACTGCTGGAAGAGTCAATTATGGAGGGACACTTCATGGATCTCAGGGGCATCCTAAGAAGGAGGGAGGTGACCCCAAAAGAGACTTGGAGCTGTTCATCTGCCTCCATTCTCTGCAGGCAGGAGGCTGGGGTGGGGAGAGCCACTGCCTGGCCTAGGGGTTCTAAGATAGACTTCGTAGAATAAAACAAATTAACCAAAAGTGTGAGCATGCTTGTGTGTAACAGGCCTCTTCTGAGAAGCAGAGGTGAGGCGACCACTTGAGGTGGGGGTGGGGTGGGGACATGGTGACCAAAGAAGCAGAAGTCTAAATTCTGCTCCAACTGTAGGACATTGGGCCAATCATTCCACCTTCCGGTATCTTGCAAAATGAGGGAGTCTCGTGAAACAAGGGGATCTCCACATCCATTTCTTGATTGGACATTCCTATTCTTCTTGGGCATATTCCAATGGCTCTCATTAGAGCAGTTTTCCAGAACTATCTAGGTAACCGAGACAGCGTGGAGGGCTTTATGGAAGAGGTGGGTGTGGGCACAAACTCCCATCCAGCAGGGAAGTGGAAGGGATTTCCAGTGTGAGGAACAACTTGTCTCCCAGGGGGTACTGGAGTCCTTATTTGAACATCCAGAGGAGGAGGCTGGTATTGTGTGGCATCTGACAGTCATTGTGCCCCAGTTATGTACCCGGGACAGTGTTCTGTGAATACCAAAAAGTATGTAGGCATCCACCCCATCCCTTGCCCTTAGTTCCCTGTTTCTGTGGATCAGTGTGGTTAGGAGAGGGTGATTGTACCCCCAGCTCCAGGAGTGAAACATGCATCAATCAGAAACTTCCAGGCCCTTTGCCCCAGGGATTGATTAGGCATGAGCATGTTCTGAGACTCTCCAATCTGATGAATTTCAGGGATTTGTTGGGAATTCTGCATATAGTTACTCTTTTCTGCCTGTACATAAATAAGAAAGCATACAGTTCTGGAAGCTTGACAGCCATTTTGGGACCCTGAAGCTATTCCCAGGGGAAGAGAGAGGATAGACCTAAAGAAAACAGGTTCTTGGTGACAATGTTGAGCCTTGCCTGAAGGCTGCCCTATTGCTAGATGTTTCCGCTGTTAAGCCAATAAACTCCCTTTATTGATTTAGCCAAGTTTGGGTTGGGTTTCCTCTTACTTCTAACCAAAATAATCTTAACTGATGACTGCTCTCACAGAACATAACTTGGTAGTCAAGAAGAAGATTGTTGCTCAAGACCATGTATCTAAAGGCTCAGTTATATAGTGTACAAAGTTAGAGTTACAGCCACAAAGATCAGTAGAGACTTCTGACTAAGACAGGCAGGATTTCAATGGTGGAGAGGGAAAGGAGGACATTCCAGTCTAGGCAGAAAACAAGAACAAAGGGAGAATGGTGCATTTGGAAGACTGCAATTTTCTTTTTGGAGGGAATGGAGCATGCTGGGAAATTGATATGGTTATTTAAGATGGGGCCTCTGAAAGCCAAGCAGATAAATTTATTTATTTATTTATTTATTTTTTAAAGATTTATTTATTTATTTATTTATCCCCCACCTTGCTGCTTGTGCTTGCTGTATCCATTTGCTGTGTGTCTTCTCCGTGTCTGCTTATCTTCCCCTTGCTGTGAGGTCTTGCTGCATCAGCCCCTCGCGCCGCGCGGGCCGGCCTGCCCTCACAAGGAGGCCCCGGGAAGCGAACCCCGGGCCCTCACACATGGTAAACGGGGGCTCTATCGGTTGAGCCACACCCGCTTCCTGTTGTGAGGGCTTGCTGCATCAGCCCACTAGGCTGCGCGGGCCGGCCCAAGCAGATAAATTTAAACAAGATGGTAGTCAAAAGGAAGTCATCGTTGGGTATGAGCAGCAGAGTGACATGGGTTACTTAAGAAAGAACGTCAGAGTGAGGGTACAGCCTGCTGAGAAAAGAGCCCAGGAGGTCAGAGAGAAGTCTGTTAACAATGACCCAACACTAGGTGACACTAGGAAAATAGTAACAAATAGTAATAGAAAACACTAGAAATATAGTAACAAATGTTTACTGACACTGATCTGATTTGAGGCCCTTTGCTGGGTTCTGGGAATATAGGATGAATAGGGCTGGTTCCTACCTTCAAGGAGCTTACAGTCTACTGAGGAAGCCAGAGGTAGGTGTGTACACAAAAACAGCAGGACAGGACCCACAAGAGAAATATCTATACAAAATAAGGAACAAGTAATGGCTGGGGAGGGAAGTGGGTGAAGACTCCACAGAGAGATGACAGTGGAGATGGTGACAGTGTGGAGGAAATCCTGACTGGGCTTGGTGTCATGGATAAGGAATTGAGGCACAGAGAGGAAGCAGCAGAGTCAGAATTAAACTGAGGCAGTTAGATCCTGTCTTCTCTCCTCTAAGCTGTCTGGGGAAGTCTTCTGCTTGTAGCAAAAGAATGACTGAAATAATTTCAAATGACAACAAGGTTTTGTAAACTACTTTTGATTTAGCCCCAAGATACTTTCCCATCATGATATGGGTAAAGTATAGACGACTTGCCAACCCCAAATAATAAAAACCACCATACTTTGACAAATCAAGGTTCACTGTAATTGCTTAACATGAAGCAGCTGCAAGGTGTGTGACAAACATTGAGTAGTCATTGGTCATACCTTACAGTGCCTTTGCGAGAGCTTCTCACAGCTGAGGTTCTGGCCAACTGTGTGAGAAGGGCAGGCCGAGAGGAACTGAGAACCCTAGGAATCCCTGCTCCCCTAAAGCTCTTGAAAGAGATGAGCAAAGTTTAAAAAGCATCTTCTCAATCTACGTAAGGTAATGTTTAGTATATCTCAAACCGAGGTAAATAAAATCCAGCATAGGTTAGCATTTGAGCTATCTGTCCACACAGAAGTCACAATCAGGGAAAACTATTGAAAAATGCTGTATGAGACCCAATTTTGCAAAATTATTTGTGTCTATTTGGAAACACTGAGTCAAACGATTCTAAATATGGGGTCAGTGTGGCAGCTGGTGGCTGCCATTATGGGGGGAACTTTCCCAGTGTAACTCTTGGTCTCAGCCTTCTCAGGGTACAGGAGAGACTGCAGGTGATTGATGTACTTGATTGCAGCTCTGAGGGTTTCCACTTTGCTGAGACGTTTCTCCAAATACTCCTCTGGCAGATGATGTCGGAGCTGGGCATAGCCTTCATTGACACATTTCACCCGCTGCCTTTCCCGCTCATTCCTTTTCCGAATAAAGGCTGGCCCGTAGGAGTATTCACATCTTCTGTAATTTGGATACGGCATTGGAAAAGAGAATGTGCAGGGTTCACCATAATTTTCCATGATCAGGGAGTCACTGGAAAAAGGTAGTAGTGGTAGCTCTTCAGAGTAAGGGGATGGCACTGGGGCCTCAGGGTACAGGTGCAAAGTGACCATGGGGTCCAGATAGAAGGACCGGGTCAGCGGCAAGTGGGCAGAATTGGAGAAGACAGGTAGTTTGTCTGGCAGATTAGAGTAGCTTCTATTGTCCATTACTCCCTCTTTAACCTGGAAACATAACCAAGTTTATTAATTTGGCCAGATCAGAAGAGAGTAAATATCATCTACTTTTTCGGAGGTCAATGTTTAGAGACTTTTCTGCTTTGATGAATAGTTTCTGAAAACTAGATGGGATTACTATATTCTGTGGATAGTAAGAGGGAGGATTTTCAGTGGTACACGGAAACAATATTAACATTGAATCACCTTGTGAGAAAGTTATTCCCTTTTCAATTCTCTTTCAATCCTTGTGATTACAAAGATATATAGCCTTAGCCTGCTGGGAATGTGTCTTCCATACCACCACAATGCTTGCTAATCCCCCCTCAGATCAAAGCTTTCTACAAGCAATAGTATCTAGCTAGAATTTAACAATATTTTTACTAATTTATTTTATTGTAAATTATACTGATTTTACAGTCATGATACAAAGTTTCATTTAAAAATAAATCTACTCCAATAAAAATGTGAATTGATTTAAAGAAAAGTATTCAGTAAATAATAGTACAGGTGGAACATAGATATGAAGATTATGAAAATGTATGCAAATAAATGAAGTTTGGGAAACAAGGAAACACTATAATATTCAAATACATGTTGGAGAAATAACAAACTAGTTAATAAGCATGCAACCTCACAGGCATAGCCTTCTTAAATAATTTCTGATATGCCAGGGGCAAAAATAAAAATAAAAATAAGGAATTACTTGTTTTTAAGAATTACTAAAAGATAGCTTTAAGTGAGAAACTCCCCCAACACATCTAAAACATAGTCAATTTACAAATTTTTACTTATGCAGAACTTTAAATATATTCAGTAAAGTTCATCTGCATTTAGGTGGGTTTTTTTTTCCTCCATGGGACACAAGGATAAAGTATTATACCCCAAGAAGTCCCACACCAACACACCCCTCTGTTTTAATAGGTCTGCAATTATCTAACTTTTTAAAGCACCATTACTTTTTTCTTTTCTTTTTTAGCACCATTACATCTTTGACTAATAATGGAATCACAACAGATTTTACAAGGGCATTGCAGTTTAACCAGTTAACTGGAAGGCAGGGGAATGCAGTGGGAAATAATCCAGCCCCCCATCCTCCATTTCAATTTTGGCTCTGTCCTTTTCTAGTTGTGTGTCATTTCTCAACCTCTTTGGGTTTCGGCTTCCTTCTATGCCTAATTGAGATATTTACCACTCTGCAGGATGTGAGAACTAATCGTGAGGATTAGACAAAAGAATATACAATGTACCAGGCACAAACCCAAAAAAGCTCTTTTCCTCTTTCCTTTCTTCACAGATGAATATTTGTGTAGCATCCATGTCTAAATTGCACCTTATAGAAAACCCAGCTTGTATTTTACCTAACACTGGAGAATCAAAGCATTTATCTATCCAAAGCACATTTGTTGAGAGATGAAGAACACACCTAAAACGAAAAAGGGAAAACAACACGAACATCTAATAGAGGGTTGATTAAAGACTAGCCTCCAGGAAAGGAAATACGGCCTTCTGTTTATTTCCGGGGGTAGGGTGGGGTGATTTTTTCAATATCTTTAAGAGTAAGGGATTGTTTGCCTATGCTTGGCATATGTAAAGAAAAGGAGCCAAAAAACCAGTTCTAATTTTTATGGGCAAGATTAAGTAACATTGGCACTTGCTTTTCTGCCTGGGTGCAGCAAAAACTCTGCAGCCATACTATGTGATGGAAGGACTAGGCTCTAAGCACCAGAATTCAAGTGCAATAAAGTTGTGTTTCAATTCGTGTGAAAACGTCTAATTAATATAGCTTTTGAAAAGGCAAATGACTATGGAAACAGTAAAGGCAGAAGGAGGTGGGCATGAGGAGTATTGCTGGGGAGGATTATAAG
>JAQZBX010027822.1:0-28140 GCA_029593785.1 Cabassous unicinctus
AGGTGTAAGTCCCCAAGCTCAGGCATCCCCTGAGGGCTGACCTCTCATTAGGGTACTCTCTGGGGTTGGGGACTTTAGGGGGTGTGAGGAGTGGGCTGGAGGCTCTGCACACCCCACCCCCTCCATCATTAACATGCTGCGGCGTGGGTGGGTGAGTTCAAATACAGCAGCAGATCTGGGCCTCGGCAAAGGACCTTGGTGTTCAGTGGCCTGATTTATAGCTGAGGACTCTCTATTTTCCTTTTGAAACTGTGGAGGTAAATTTAAAAAGGCCCGAGAGCAGGGCCAGCATGCTTGGACCCTGCCAAATCCCGTCCCCTCCCAGTCTCCACTTCCTTGCCCCTGGCCCTGTGGTGCTCTGGAAACCAGGCCTTCTCTCCCCTATTCTCTCCCCTCCTCCTTTATTTATTTGTTTGCTTGTTTATTAACAACCAGCCCTTCTTGCCAATAACTCCAGGGACAAGATAATGCTGGGATATGGGCCCTCAAGTGCATTCCTTGGGATCCTCCCAAGGAAGAGGGAACCCAGTTGGTGAGCACTTACAGGGCACTGAATACCACGGAGGGCACCAAGACCCAGTCATCAGAGCTGTCATTCTAAATTAGAGATGAGCCAGGCCAGTCAACCTGAGATACCAGCTGCCAAGGGAGGGGCCTTTGCTGCCACTGCTGTGAAAGGCAAGGTTGGGGGGCTGTGGAGGAGGGGACAGTTCAGGGCCAGTTCGACCTCGGGTTCAATTCCTGGCTTGCACTCTTTCACTATGACCATGCATTAATCACTCAACTTCCCCAAGTCCCAGTTTCCGCCCTATAAAAAAGAGATGGGACTGCTGAGGATTGGAGCTAATTACCCACGAAGGACCCAGCAGAGTGTTGACACATAGCAGGTGCTCAAACAGTACTGGCTGCAATCGTTATTGCTGTTGGAAGCCAAATGGGCTGGAGTCAGAGATCTGAGATCAGATTCCGCTCAAACCCGGAGACAGGCAATGACTTAACCTCTGATGGCCTCCGCCTTCTTATCTGTAAAACAGGGATGATAACAGGTACCCTCCTTGGGTTGTTATGATAATATAAGGAAAGTACCCGGCCCAGCATCTGGCACAGAGTTACAATTACGTTTTCTTCCTTTCTTCCAAGGCCAAATGGAAAATTGAGCTCCTATGAGCTCTGCAGGATCAGTGGGCTTTCTCTTCATTGGGCCCAGTGGTCCAGAGAGGCCCAAAAGTGGAGTTTGCATATCTCTGTAGGACCCAGACACTTTCCCCAAACAGGGCTCCATTGCACCCTCCAGGGGGCGCTGTCACAGAGAATACACAGCCCCCTGACCCCAAAACTCAGTTTAGGAGAACTCCTTTCTCCTAAAAAACTGGGCCTTCAAGGGAGAGACTGACTCAAAACCCAAAAAGACGGCCTACAGGCAGTTAAGGCCAGGGTAACACGGAGCTGAACAGAGTGACTGCACATGAGGAAATCAATTGCTGCTGCGGGGAGGGGATGTGCCCCAGCCAGGGCACTAGCTGGGCTTCATCACACAGCATCTCTGGTCTCCATAAACTTGCTCCATTAGCCCCTCGCTGCTGCTCAGGACGCAATGTCCTGGAGGAAGGGGTTAGCCTAGCACACTAATAGGATCAGCCCTTCCACCCCGTGAAGGTAATTATGGCCACATCTTTCCCAGACTGCCCTGAGTAAACCCACAGATCTCTAGTCAATATTGGGCTTTTCTAGGCAGCGCCAGCTCCACCGCGGTCAGCGGCCGTGCTGCCTAGAGTGGCCAGGACACTGAGAGCTACTGACATCGGCCCACCCGGGCACCCCCGTCACCCAGCCCTTCTGAGACCTTGCTCACCTTCAGCAAAATCCCTCCCCACATCTGCCATGTCCATCTATGGTCCAGAGGGACATGAGGGCATCAGAGGCAAGCAGGGAGAGAAGGAAGAGGGGAACGGCACCTGGCCAACTAGATCACCGCAGAAGCCACCCTATTGCCTCCACCGCCTGAAGACCAGGCTGTCATTTCTGTATGGCCAGTAAACCTGTATTTGTCTTTTGTTCTGGTGTATAGTGGGAAAGGAAGGGGCAGGAGGAGAAGACAGGAATAAAGCATGGAGGCAGAGAGCTGAGTAAACGGACCAAATAAGGTCTGAATCTGGAGACTGAGAACTGGCTACCCATCCAGAAGTGGTCAAAGTACCAGCTGGCCCCGCCTCAAAGGGCTTTTTGCCAAATGCCTTCTGCAGTTTACCTGAGACTAGGGCTGCTGGGCACCTATCCCTAGCCCCCATAGCAGTGTGCATCCTGTAGTCTGCTGCCCAGATTTCTTCCCACTTCCCCACACATAGGTCTAGACAGGGCTCTCACCCACCCTCAGGGACCAATAGAACACTCCAGCTGCCAGCGGGAGCATCCATGGCTCCGACTGACCACATCTTGCCCAAAGAAATGCAAGCTGGGACAGGCCAAGGCCAAAAGTCAAAACAGCTTTCCCTATCCTAGCCCTGGAGACAGGTAAGCTGAGAGACCTGTCCCACCGGTACCAGCAGGCACTTGGAGGAAAGTGCTCAAGACCCCATTGGTAGAATGTGGTGGGTACTCCACCCCCACTCCCACCCCCGTGGTCCTGCACAGCAGAGACCTGGTGGCAGGCAAAGGACCCAGAGTTGTCCTGAAGCTGCCAGCTCCTGGCCAGCCCCCAAAGGGCTCCGGCTGAGCCAAACAGCTGCAGCACAAACACTGACAGTCAAGTCTCCCAATCACAAGCCCTAGAAACCTGCCAGCCTCCCTTGGGGGTCTCCACTCCACTATGAGCTACTACAATTACCAGCTCCACACACCAGGAAACTTGTGAATGAGCTAGTTAATGGATTTCTGGGATTTCTAGTGGAGCAGGAAGTAAAGGAGCCAAAACCCAGAAGTTTTCTTCTCTCTCTCATACTCTATTATGTAACCAAAAAGTATCTGGGGCTTTTTATGCATGAGGCACTGGGCTTGGCACCCTGCAAGGATATGAGCTGATCCAACACTCCTTGCCTACCAGTCCTCTCACCACATTCCCAGCCCCTTCCAAACTCATCTGCAAGCCTTCCGGGGATCCTTGTTCAATCATAAGGACCACGATGAGCTGGACAGCTGAGCAGTTCAACAGAGCTCCTCCTCGTCAAAGCAGTTGATAAACATAAACTAATCCACATGGCACTCACGACAGATATTACAGTTTCACTTTACAGAGGAGTGTGCACAGGGAATGTACCAGAATTGCCCCAGAAACAGACCACACCTCTGACAACAGCCTCAGTCTTCCATCCTGACCCTGAGAGTGAGGCAGAATGGATTTTTCTCACCATCTCCATCGTCTATCCACTGAACAGTGGCTAATACTCCACCAGTGTTCCTGTCGTTTCTCTTTCCAAAGAACAATAATGGCAGCAATCACAACAACAAAAAATTCTGTTTCTCTGAGTAGATGACTTAATTCTTCTGCCAGTCCCACCTGAGACTCTAGCAGCCATGCCAATTATGGACTGGTGTTGACAAGAAGGAATAAATTACTGTGGCTATTGAGAGAACAAGAAAGCATTCACCTGCAGGTGCTCCCTAGTGCATCGGGGGCGGGCTGATGCTGCCGTTAACTGCTGTCAAACTCACACAGTCTGTCGGGCCAGCGGCTTGGCTGTGGCATGGCTACTGTAGGAATAAGATGGTAAACTGAGGCAGGCTCAGGAGAGCCCTTGGAGATAGGACTCCCCAGAACACTGTCTGTGGTTGGGAGGAAGAGTTAATAAGCTGCCTGGGGTAAGAGAAGTAAGATCCAAAAGGCAGGTTCTAGTAACAACAGATGTTCTATCTTCTGTGAGGTCCAAATAACTGCAGGCTTTTGCTTGGCTCAATAGGGTGAATACATTTGGGGCCAGAGCTGAATTGCTTAGGACAGAAAAGAGGCAGAAACGGAAAAGGAAGAGCCCACAAATGCAGCCCTCAGGCACATATTTAGACTTCCCACTTGAAGAGGTGATGAGTTATTAACCCACTTGGGTCACACATGGGACTCAATCCAGACCTGTATGGAGAGCTGTCTCCACTCAAAGGGACAGAGAAAGTTTCAGAGCTCCTCCCATTTGGGGGTTACTCTGCAGAACTTAATTTAACAAACCTAATCTCATGATATAGAAGAAAACAAAGAGAAGGTGGCGTTCAGTGGAAAGAGTGGGGAGTGAAAGACATGGAGGAGATAAGAAAAGGAGATAAGAAAACAGCCCCACTGAGAGAATCAGACCAGCCCCAGAGAAAGAATCTCGGCAAGGCTTTGAGTGGGGGAGGCTGGCATTATTCCGTTACTATAGGAAAATAAGTGGCATGAGACAGGAATGTGAAATGGCTGGAACCCTTACCTACCACAGCAGCTTATGGATTCTAGATAACCAGTCCCAGATCACACAGGGAGCAGGGACCCTTATCCATCTCCTTGAGTCAGAGCATCAGGACTTCTACAGGAGGGGAGAGAGATCTACAGCCCACACCTTATCAAATGACCATCAGTCTGTAGTGGAAGTGGGCACACTCCTTCTGGCACAGAAGCTGAAGCCAGAAAGAATGAGCTAACATCTCCAAAGACAAGAAGCGTGGGGGTGGGGGCTGATTGGCAGCCTGGCATCTGAGCAAGAGAGAATTACTGACCCCAGTGGGCTCAGACAGAGCTTCAGCTGGCCCTGCCTTGGCTCCAGGACCAGCCCCCAGTTCCTGCAAGAAACACAGGGGCTCTGTGGTCAGGCTGGGGTCTGAGTCATTGAGGCCACTTACTCTGCAGAACTATTTCAGGGACAGCTCTGGGACAGGTCACCAAAAGGATAGATGTTCCCATTTTATGACGTTCCAAGGCCTTAAATATGCTCGGGCATATCCAGGTCACACTTGGATTCCTCCTCTTTGTCCTAGGGTACAATCTGAATTCCAGCTGTCACAGTTATGAGACCTAGGGTAAATGATCTGAGTTTTCTGAGTCTCTCTGAATCTACATGAAGATGAGACTACCTATCTTGCAGCATTGTGAGGTTTGGAGAGGATGGATCGAAAGTGCCTGGCATACAGTAGGCACTCAGGAGATGATGTTATCCCAGTTACCAGGAGCAATGCTTAGGAGGAGCCTCTGCTCCTGGGTCATTCACATCGCTGAGAAGTCCCACCGGCCACCTGTGCACTGGGTCAATGCTCCTCACAATTCCTGATGGATCTGGCTTTTGTGGAGACTAGCCGCCCCAGGACTGAGAGCAGACAGCTTCCTGAGAAGCAGAGGGACTTCCTCTGGGAGCACAAAACCATGCTGCCAGGCAAATGACAGCCCCGGTATTTGTTTTAATTTAGGCTCTTGTCAAGAGGCAACTTCATGGCTAACAGCCCAAACATGACTGCACAGCACCTCCCCAGGAAGTCTCATCCTACGGCTCTCAAATAAGCCATTTTGGAAAGGGAGGCAGGGACTCTTCACGCTGCTGCCAAGTCAGCGCCTCCCCCACTCCCAGCCCACCTTCCAGGATGCCCCAAGAGCACAGGGCCCAGGGCAGGATTAGGGTAGACAGCTCAGGTGCCAGCCTGCCTGAGTCAGGGTTGGTGAGCCGGCACCCCCAAAAGAGGCCCTTGGCCTAATTCTCTTTTCTTGTCCCACGTTCCTTCTGGTTGGGAATTTCCAAGGCAGCCTCAGGCAGTCTTGCCCCTGCTCCAGGAGGGGGTGGTGAGGTGGGGATAGGAAAACTTGGAACCCATCAGGCGGGGGAGGTTTTCTTCAGGGCAATGGAGAGAAAGCTAAAGACAGGTTTCAATAAGACCCCACACTTTGGGAAATAGGGAAACAGTACTGGGTTTTGCAAAGAGCCAGAAATATTCAGGAACATAAGCGGCATGTGAATATGAGGCATTGTTATGACAGCTATTTGCAAGAGCACTGCTAAGAGATCACTAAGCCTTCCTTAGGGTCAGGAGCTGATCTGCAGCAGGGCTCTGAACAGATGTGTGCCCCCATTCACGCAGAAACACGTGCACACACAAACACAGCCATGGGCCCTGACCTTCACCCAACGGTGCTGGCCTCTGCCAGGAGAGGAGCAGATGGAATGGCTGGGCTTGACGCAGGACAGACACCCAGGGGATCTGGCTTTGCCCCTTTGATGTTGAAAAACCAAAGCAGAATGAACCATCACAAGAACTCCTGGGGGAAGAAGGACGGAGGGGGAAGATAAAGGGGGAGGAGAGGAGGCCTGAGAATGCTGGGGACCCAAGGGGATGCAGAGGTCAGGGCTGGCTGCTGGGTACTACAGAGCCTCAAGGGCAAGAACTCAGGGCTCAAGGCATCATCCTTGTCCGCCTGCCCACCCAGATCACTATAACCAAGGAGCTGGAGCCAGGCTGACCCAGACTCTGGCTCCACCCACCTCCACCAACCCCTGCCTTGGGGCTCCAGGAGAGGAGACAAGGCCGTTGAGTGGGTCTGCAACAGCTCAATCCACTTACTATTGTCCCCAGGGGTCAGTAGGACCTTCTTCCTACCTCACCAAAAGCGCCTGGGGAGCTGTCTCAAGGGAGGGGTGGAGCAAAGGGACAGTGCCTTTCTGGCCACCTAAGCAAGGTATGTGGGGGTGGGGGTGGGGGTGGGCTGGGGGAAGTGGCTCACAGCCGGGTCCAAGCCCCCAGGATATACCATGATCAGTTACACATACCCAGCGGCAGTGCAGAGGCAATCACATGATCGCGGCAGATTTGGGAGCGAGGGGGCGGAGAATTGGAGCTTTTTTTTCTTCTTCTTTTTTTTCTGGAGGGGTGTGAAGGTGGTGGTGGTGGGGGGAGGCTGGCAGGAAAGACTACGGAGCCGGAGATTTTCAGCGCCTTCATCCAAATGGCCCCATGGAGATCTGCACCTACAGTCTTCCTTCTCGCCGATCCCACCCACACTCCACAACACACAACAGCCTCAGGACGTCCCCGAGGTAGCAAACTCGGGCGTCAAGGACTTTTCTCAAAATGGCCTTTCTGCTTCAGCGTGGACAGTGGGAGCTGCCAGTCGGAGAGCCGAGGCAGCACCCTAAAAAGGGCTCTCCCCTCTTTTCTATGGAAGTGGGGAGTGCTGGGTTACACAACAGGTGGGAAGGGGTGACAGCTCTCCTGGCCCCGTCGATCTAGTGTCCCCCCCTCTCCCGACTCGCTGGAAGTCCGCTTTGCGGACCCCGTCTGCGGCGGATAGCCAGGGCCCCGCACCGCTCCCTGCACTCCCGCCGCGCGTTCCGAGGGGCACCTGGCCGGCCGTGCCCGCAGCCCCAGCCCGCGCGGGTCGCGGGTTCCCGCCCTCCGGGGCGCACACTTACTGCTGTAGAGGGTGTCGATCCAGGAGAGGCGCGCCAGGCCGCGGTGGCTGAGCGGCTCCATGCCCGCGCTCCGTGCGGCGGCTGGGTCAGATCGGAAACCCGACCCTCATCGCACAACAAAGGAGGAAGGGCGCGGGCGACGGGCGGGCAGGCCGGCGGGGGGCCGCGAGGGGCTGCCAGCCCCGGAGGCGAAGTTACCGAGCGCCGGGGGGAGGCAGGGAAACAGGTAGCAGGGAGGAGCGAGCCGGCGCCGCCGGGAGAGCAGGGGAGAGCGGGCGCGGGGAGGCGAGCGCCCCCGGGAGCCCTTCCGGCCCCTGCAGCCGCGGCCGGCCCCGCTGCGGATGGGCGAGCGGCGGCCCCTCAGCCCGCCAACTAGCAACTTCCCGGGGGCTGCGCCGCACTCCGGGGCGGGGGCCGGGGGCCGCGACCAATCGGCGCGAGGCTCCGCCGCGTCCCCCCTCACACGGCGCAGCACGCCCCCGGATCTGGGGGGAGCGCGGAGTGGGGAGCAGCCGGGGCCCCCACGGACGCCCAGCGAGAGGAGCTCCAGCTGCTGCTGGAGGAGTGGTCCCGTGAGGGTCCCGGGCGGCGGCGCCAGCCTGGCTCCCTCTCCTCGCCTCGCTGGGCTCACTAGAATTCTGGCAACCCGCAGACTGGTGCCGCGGGGAGACCTGTGGGCCCGCAGGGGTGACATCACCTGCCACCCCAGGATCTCTAAGCGCAGTTTCAGGGGCTGGTGAGGCGGCCAGGCCCCTCCCCTAGGCAAGCCTGGGGAGAGGCGCTGACAGGGTTAATGGCCAGTGCCCGTGGGAAGGCGGGGCAGCCCTGGGACTCCTGCCCTGCAGACCTAAAGAGCGCCTCATCTCTTTAAACACCCTTGACCTCAGTGCAGGGCAGCGCCAGGGGGCAGCTGGAGAAAGGTGGTGTGGGGACGAAGGAAAATCTCCTAGACCTGCTTCTCTTGGGCAGGAGGACAAACTGGGATACAGAAGAGGCTCCAGGATCTCCACTAGGTTCCTTCCAGGCACCTTCCCTGGAGGTGGAAGCACAGGCCAGGCAGTTTATGTGTGCAGTCACTTACAAGCAGAGGGACCTGGGCAGTCAGGACGTCTCAGAGAACAGAACCTTCAGAAACAAAATTCCCTCCAACGAAGACACCCCAAGATCAGTGAAGAGGTTGGGGGCCTTGGTGCCAAGGCAACACTCCCTTAGATTCAGTCCTGTAGGACTCCTGGGCCAAGGCTCCGGGGCAGGGACTGGGGGTGGGATTGGGGGGTGGGGTGAGGGGTCAGTCTAGGGTGGTCCAGGGCAGCAGGGGCTGAAGCTCCTTCCCTGAACACAAGGGAAAGGGAGGCAGCTAGGCCCACCCAGGGGATGCTGCACTGGGCTGGTTTCATCAGATAGTATGAGAGATAAAGAGTGTGGCGAGATTTCCTCCCCTCCCCCACCCCACCCCCACCCCCACCCCCAAGCAGCTTAAGCACAAAGCCTGCATGGGCACCCAAGAGGTGCAGCTCACCATGGCCTTCATGTTGTCAGCACCCACAGAGCAATGGGGCGGGATGGAGGACACCTCAACATTCTAAACAACCACGGAGCTGGCACTTCATCAGGGTAGAAGCAGACTCAACCAAGATGCTAAGAGGAAGCCTGCACCCAGGCCCCTAAGCTGCTTGGGCAGATGCTTCCAAGCTGAAACTGCAGAGCTGCCCAAGGGGAGATGGTGACCACCAGCTCACAGCCATCAGTGCAAGCCCCGGGAGGGGCAGGGGGAGGTGCTATGGGGCGCAGAGAGTCTCCATGGCTGGCTGGCTGCAGCAGGGGATTTTCAACCGAGAGGCCACGGCAGTCCCTCCCTGCATCCATTCAGGCTCCCCCACCCCAGCCTAGCCCTCCAGGCTCAGGCTCAGGCTCTGTCTTTTGCACCTCCCTTCCTGCTCAGCTGTCACCCTCCCACCCGTCCCTGACTCGCACACAAGATTGGGAGAGCCAGGCAGGCACCTGGAGTTTGGCAGGGAGAGGGGTGGGCATCTCCAATGAGGCGCTCCAGAAATAGAGCTGGGGTGGGAGCCGGAGCGAGTGGGCTCTGGGAGGAAGCAGGGGGAGGACGGTGAGAATGGAGGGGCAGAGAGGGCCCAGGGACCTCTCATCTTCTCACTGGGAACTCTTGGAAGGCACAGGACCCAGGAGAAAGGTGGAAACAGGGGCATGAGCGGCCACCACCAGAGGTCACCAACCTGGCTAAGGAAGCAGCGGCACTGCTGCCTCCACCCCAACCACCACCCCCGCAGCCTGGGCTCTTTCTCCATTCCACCGGGATCTTCCTGATGGCCACATCCGGGTGCTGACTGTGAGGCCATGGACGTTTGTTTCTGCGTGAGTCAAATACATTTGCATACATTTTACATTTTTATCTGCACAGGCTTGAACAAACTATTTTCAGCATTTTTTTTTCAAGCAAAAATGTTGCGGTTGCTCTCCTTAGCGTTGCCATAGTTTGCTTTTCCCCTAAATTCTGTCCAAGCCTGTCCTCAACCTCCCACTCCAGAAGACATAGGGAAGAGAGAGAAAGACAAATCCTAGAGGCTCTGAGGGGGAGCTCCTACAATAACCAAAAGCAAATGTCTACCGTGCACCTGACTTGGATCTTGGTGCTTCGTTTAGCCAGATGAGCAAACTGAGGCACTGAGCAGCTGAGTCAGCCACCCAGGCAGGAAGTGGGGGCTGGGATTTGAACCCCTGCAGTCTGCTCATGCTCTTTCTTAGTTGCCACTGCATGCTGCCTCCACTGTTGGCTGGACTGGTGAAAGCAGGGTAGCAAAGGTCACTAGGAACTTTCCAGGCAACCCTTCCAGCCCGCTGCTGTCTCCACACACCTGTCTCTGACATAGCTGTTTCGGGAGAGTGCAGTTACTTCAAGATTCCCTCGATGCCTTGATTGGATATTCTCCAGTCTATGGTCACACCACATGGTCTGACTCTAACCTCGGCACTGGGGGCAGAGGGGAGGGTGGGGAGACCCCATACCTGGGAAAGGAGGAGTTAAAGAATCATTTTCATCTACCTTTTAGCCACAGGAGATGTAACTGTGTGATGTTTCACCGTCAACCCCAATCTGTCAGAACAGCAGGGAGGTTTTCACATGGACAGACTGCCCTGATTCAGCAAAGTGCAGACCTGCCCCTGCACCTCAGGGCACTGAATCAGCACCCATCCACTGCCTCCTCCAAGCTGCGGCTAACCACTTGCTCTCTGTCCAGTCCATTGGGCCAACTCCCTCCACCTTCCCAGACCCTCCCGCCTGTGCATGCAGGCCTTAGCTCCCCCATCACCACCGTGACCTGCCTCACCACCCGGATTTAGGGGCAGGTGGCACTGCCAGGAGCACAGGGCTGGTTGATGCGGAGCTAAGTGGGAAGGAGACGCATCCCATTCTGAAGGTCCGTGGCCCTGACCTTAACTCTCAGGTGTTTGCTACTTGCTGTCTCTCCAACAACCAGCTCCTGCTCTACCAGCCACTTGACCAGAATGGAAAAAAGGGTGACTGTGCTTAGAACCCAAACTGGGTATCTCCACTTTTCTTCCCTCCTCACCATTAGCAACCCTCTGCTGCACACAGAGGGAAGGCCTGGGAATCCCTGCTTCCTGAATCACCAAGAGGTCACTGGGGCTGAAGAGGAAATCCATTCACCTCGCCCCACTCTGCACCAGTGTATGCAGAAGCTAGATGCACAGGTGGTAAGGGAGGGGAGGCCCTCCACATTCAAATTAAAAAAACAAACAAACCTGAGTTTGCCCCTCTCTGGCAGGTCAGCTCTCTAAAAGCTGGACTCCATCTTTTTCACCAGTGGCTGACTAAGGCTCAGGTAGACCTCCAAAGCAGCTACAACGACACCATGCCCCCAGATCAGCCTTCTGCCCAAAGCCCAGCAGACAGGCACTCAGTAAGGCACGTTGAATAATGCACTTAATAACAGCTAGCATTATGGAACGCTTCTTAAATGCCAGGCACTGTTCTGTGTGGTTTACCGAGATTAGCTCACTTAATCCTCACAATAGTAGTAGGCACTACTACTATCTCCATTTCACAGAAGAAGAAATTGAGGCACAGAAAGGTTAAGCCACTTGCCCAGCTGGCAGGTGGTAACACTTGGAAATGAACCCAGAGAGTCTGAAGCCAGAGCCCAGGTGCGTAATCTCTGTATGGGCTGCAATGAGTGAACACATTGAATTAGCAGAATGAAGTTAAACTCCGGGAGAAAGAAATGGGAGCTATCAGAAGAAAGCCAGTGTTACCCCAGTAACTCCTGAGGCCACTAATGATTAAGCAAAAAGAGAGCTGGTTCAGGAAAAACAAAAACACACATATGCCCAAAAACCAGCATCTCCCACAATCTGGTAGAAGGCCCTGGAGATAAACTGTCATTGCATGACAGTCTTCCAAACTGCAACCCCCACCTCCATGCCTTGGGCTGGTCTCGAACCTTTCTGGCCTCGGTTTCCCTGTTCCAGGTCTGTGGAGGGAGAGCATCCAGTTGGATCAGGTAGATGACCTCCAGGCCTTCTATCAGCCCATAAACTTTTGCTTCTTACCAGACCCTGGGGTGATTTGGGTAGAGTAGAGATTTACTGCTCTGAGATTCACCCTCATTGCCACAGGCTTTGCGGGAAGAAAATTCCCCAGGCCTCCCTGGTTCTACCTAACAGTTGTGTCCTCTTGCCTTCTTCCTACCAGCCTCTTCCCAGCCTCCTCACTTTTCCAGCAGATAGTAGAACCCTGCAGGCAGCAGAGATGACCTCAAAGCCCTCCCCAATTATTCATTTCTCTACCAAAGTTTTGTGTCATGGGGAAGATCCGTAGCCCTGGCAAGATGTAGACCAGATCCCTAGAGAACTGCACTGACCCCCTGGCTGCCCCACTGACCCCCTGGCTGCCCCTCTTGGCTCCACTGTCAGGAGCAAGCACAGTGACACCCAGGTCCCGGCAGCAGTGGCGCCCACCCCACATACACTGCCCTTTCCCTGGGCCCACGGCCAGGGGCCACATCCTGCCAGGAAGAGTGGCTGCCTTCAAGCCTTAGATTATACAACAAGCTGCAATTCCAGGAGGGTCTTGTGCCCAAGCCCCAGCTAAAGCAGCCCTCAGCTGGCATGGCTCAGGTCGCACCACCCAGGGGTCAGCGTGAGAGGTTTCCTGGAGGGTGAGTCAGAGGGCTCAACTGCAGGGTCTGGAACCCCCTTCCTAGTTGACTTACCAAGGAGTCCCCATCAGCATTTGGAAAGATGCCAGCAGAAGAGGAGGCAGAAAGATTCGCCAAGCCCCCAAAGCCCAGAGATAAATTTCAATAGCTCCAACTTTATCAGCTCCAAAGGAAGTGGGGGCACGTCCAGCTAGGTCAAAGCTCATACACAGGTCCTCTGTGTTCCTGTGGTCACCGTTCCTCTGAAGCTGGCCGTGCTCCTGGCCTTTCAGCCAGAGTTCTGCAGACGCATCCAGCCCTGCTCTGCTTTGCCAGGAGCTCTGACGCCACCGGCCAGGCCCCGTCAGGCCCAGGAGTGGCTGCAGGGGCTGAGGGCAGGCTGTCAAGGGGACTGGCTCCAAGAGATGGCAGCTCAACACCCAGAAAGGCAAGGAGAGTGGAGCATCGGAGCCTAGTCGGTGGCGTTTGTCATCAGCAGAGCCTCGCGTTGTGGTTATTGTTCAAGTTTGCCGGTGTGTAGCCGTGTCTCTTTAAGAGCCAGGCCTCTTTTTAAAGCAAGTTCCCTCTGCAGTCAACTCCTGCCGCCACCGGTCCTGCGGCAGAGAGCGGGACTCCCGAGTGCCATCTGGTGGCCCAAGAGAGCAGTGCCTCGGCCTCCTGAGGTGTCCATGCCGCCCTGGCCTTGTTCCAGCCAAGTGGCCTGAGAATGCCTGCACGAAAATCTCAGCGTCACCCACCAGATCCTGCCCAGGGCTGCAGGCTAGCATCGTGAGCGATGAGGCCAGGGAAGCCAAGGAGGAATGCCATTTGGGGTCAGGAGACAGCAAGAGCCCCCAACAGTGGCCTGGGGAAAATGACCATCTCACTGGACAACACTGTCTTTAAGATCCTCCCTAACGGGGTGGTTTCCCCATTCTCCCTGCTGGCCGGCTGCAGGGACCCGAAGCACAGCTGTACAGACCCTGTCCCCTTAAACACTGGGGCAGGCGTTCTCAGTTAGCAGAGGAGAGTATTTGAAAATGTGTGACAGCATTTGAGGTCGTCACAGTGGCTAGGGAGTGCTGCTGGCCTTGAGTGGACCTGCAATGTGCAGACGTCCCAGAGAATGCCCACCCCCAAATGCCAGGAGTGTTGAGAACATCACTCGGTTGGGGGGAATCAAAGACGGCTCCTTGGCAAGCTCACACCCCTTGGTTCTTCTTTCCCCTCAGTGCTGCCTTTTGTGCTCACCCGAATTAATTTCACCTTTAGAAACTCAGGGGTGGGGAGAGGGGGTGGTCTGATGCAGCCACCTTCACAAGGGGCACCGTGCCCCTGGCAGCCCCTCCCCAGACGCCTGCACGTATACCTGCCTCTAGCCTGCCTTGGGTCATTATGACTCTTGGAAGGAAGGGGCAGACAGGCTGGCAGGCCAGCTGAGACCCTTAGCAAGTAGCAGACAGTCTCTGAGAAGAAATCATGGACTGTCAACCAACCCTCCTGCCCCCCAGGCCAAGGGACCATCCTGCCTGCCTTCCTACCTGGAGGACCCAACCCATCGTCCCTGCTCTCTGTCCCTGAGCTGTCCCAGGACATAAACCTATTACATAAGGCACATTCAGATTCTGATCACAAAACCCCGTGACCCCTAATTTCCCTTCCTTAAGCTCTTTGTACCCTGTCCTGGGCTGGTGAGCTCAGTCTCATGAACTGGTGCCAAGGGCAGACATGAGAAAGCAGCACACGTGACAAGCGCTCTAACGAAAGAGTGGAAAAGGATGAGACTCTGGCCATGGTGGCCAGTGGAGCTGCACAGTGGTCATATCTGAGCTTGGTGGCTTGAGGTGCTCCAGCTCATGATGCCAGTATCACACACCCAGAGGTCAGTTAGAGGGAAAATTTTCCCAGCATTCCACAGCAACCAGAGACCACTTTCCAAAACAAATCTGACATGTCACTTCTCTCTTGCTAAGACCCATCTGTGGCTTCCCACCATGGTTGGGATGAAGACCCCATCCTCTCTGTGGCCTTATAAGGCCTCCTAGCCTGGACCATCCAGCCTTTTTCAGCTTCATCTGGCAGTCCTCCCCACTGCCTTTCTGTCCTCCACTCTCATCACTTTGGGGTGGTGGGGAGGGATACCAACTTACTTTATTTGAAGGAATGGTAAAAATGAAAGAACTTGGTGGATGTTGATACAACTTATAGAGAAAGTAAAGGTAAACCCATCATGCATGTTGTGACATGGTGACCACAAAAGTCACCCCCAAGGCTATGGGGAAGCCAGCCTGAGGCTTAGCTTTCTCATCACTCTTTCCCAGGGTGTGCTTGTCAAAGAGATACCTGCCAAGCCAGAGTCCATCCTGTGCAGGTTGGTTACGTAGCCACCCAGCTCTTCGATGGGTTTCACTGCTCATTCACGTAATGAAGTCACACAGGTGGGGGCCAGTTTGTGCAGCTCCAGTGACTGATTCATCCCTTTTTCCAAGTGTCACGCACACTCCATTGCATCCAGCCCACTCTCCCGTCTCACGTTCTGGCTTCTTGATGTCCTGAGGGATGATTCGGCTGCCTCGTTGATTCTACAGCTTCCTGAGTTCCTCAGCATGTCCCTGTCCTCATGATATTTGGCAAAGTTCTTCCAAGCCCCATCATCAAGGTCAAAGTAGTAAGACAGGTCAGGTAGGTGAAGAGGCGCAGAGCTTCTGGTTGATCTGGCGGTTGATGGCGGCCTCCGGGTGGCGCCTCTGCAATGGGGACATGGTCGTCGTGGCGGGCAGCTGAGGAGTGGCAGCAGGGCCTTGGGGTGGCTGAGGGCGCTGTGAGGAGGTGGCAGAGGGAAGGCTAGGAGCGGCCGGCTGGCCGGGACGAGCACCAGGTTCCATTCAAGCACTGCTGAAACAGGAAACCTTGGCGACGCTCTGCGAAGACATCTGGCCTCACCCACTTTCTTTTAATTCATCCAGTGGATCCTGCTTTCTCCTGCCTCAGAACTTTTGACAAGCTGATGTCTGTCTAAACTGCTCTGCCCCCACTCCGCCTGGGCATCTCCTACTTACCCTCCTCAGCTTAGCTTAAATATCACTTCCAGGAAGTTTTCCCTAACTACCAGACCAGGGAAGTGTACTTTTCTCCTTCAGAATACACAGTGCTCTTGTAAATCATTCAGTTCCATCTCCTCTGCTAGACTGAGAACTCAGAGAGGGCAGGAAGCACATCTTTCTTGATCACCACCATAAACCCAGCACCTTGCATAAATACTGGTTTCAATGAATGAATGCATGAATGAATGAATAATCAAGCTTGTTCTTGGTCACAGGGAGCATGGAATGGGGGAGTAGAGATGCTCCTGCCAGCCCATCTCCACCAAATAGAAAAAAAGAACTGTCTGCGCTGGTTGGAATGTCGTGTCTAGAATGGCCACACTCCCTGGAGGGATTCAGAAAAAACAACAGGACCCTAGAATAGGATCTGGGGCAGGAGAATTGCTGCTCCAATTAATTCTCTAACTGCTCTCACCAAACCCCAACTAAAAATTCCCAAAGGCACAGGCTCCCTTGCCATGCAGCCAGCATTCCATGCTGCACTCTTTTTCACCCAATCAGACTTCAACATGGAAATGGAATAGAAACCCAGAAATGGTTCAGCCCACTAAGGGAACTTGGGTCTCAATTCTCAGGGTCCTTCTCCTGGCCTGTCCCAAATTTACAATCAATTTGTGGGTTTTTTGGTTCGTTTTTCTGTTTTTTCTATCTGGTTGCGTCATCGTCTTCTTGGTGCGTCACTTCGCTGTGCCGCGCAGGTCTGGGACGCCTTTTTTCTTTTTTTTTACCAGGAGGTCCAGGGGTTTGAACCCGGGCCCTCCATATGGTAAACGGGAGTGCAATTGCTTGAGCCACAGCCACTTCCCTCAATTTGTTTTTAGAGGAAGGAGGCAAAGTGTAGCTCTTCCCTGGCAAAAAGCAGCCCCAGGGCGCATGCCTGTCCTGTCTCTCCTCCTAATTCCTTGAGGGTGGAAAGCTGCCAGCCTGAGAAAGAAGAGGCTTGTTGGCTGGGGTGATGCTGAACTCCTCTGCCCCAGGGGCTGCGGGCTGAAGCCGACCCCCACCAGCTCCCACAGGATGGCTTCCATGCACCTCTCACAACAGACCCTCCAGACAGACAGATGGGAAATCTTGCTTTCAGTTCAATGACGGGAGACGTGTGATGGAAACTGGCTTTGGGCCCCCTGCATCCCCAAGAACTTAGCTTGAGAGATTCTTTAGACTGCCTGACAGGTGGACAGACTGACAGACAAGGTTTGAGTGGACCGTCTGTGGCTGTGGCTTGCACTCAGTCACAGTGGCCACTGGGCAGGCCTAAGAGCCCAGGGGGGGCACAGCGCCAGACTCACCCCATTTTCTGGGCGTCCAGAAAAGGGAAAGAAGGTTACTTTTCATTTTCCCTTCACCAAAACACAGAGACAAATGAAACACCCAATTTTTAGTCAAGGTCTAGTTTGCTGGGCCTTGGGTTTGTGATGGCCCAGAAAATGGCCCTAGATGGTCCTATAGCTGCCTGCCAGCTTCTCCCCCGCTGCCTGGGACAGATGCTGTGCTGCACTGAATGCTCTGGGGTCTCTTCTGTCCCCTGAAATGGGGGATCTGGTAGGAGGAGGTAGTGGCTTTCCGTGAAGGGCAGAGGAATAATAATAAGGATGAGAGCCAGTCTGATCAAATGATTTTGCATTTATTAAATCATTTAATTACCACCACAACCCCTGACGGCTCCAGAACCCATGGCTCAGCCCCTCTCTACTCTACTGCCTCTCTCCAACAGAAGCAAAAGAGCACCAAACTGAGGACCACCCTGAATCCAGGTGCTGGCTCTGCCACTAACTTGCTGTGTGACCTCAAGGAACTCCCTTCCCCTCTCTGGGCCTTGGTTTCCTCACCTTGGCATGAAGGGATGTAAGTTGTCCTGTCTATGATTCCTTGAGAGATAAGAGGACAAGGCAGGAGCTGATAAGGGAGGGGAAAATCTCAGTTCCCCAATATTCCAGGAAGTGCAGTGAGTTTTGAAGGCTAGAAAAGTTATCCATTGGCTCATTGACTATTCCCTGAGCCCTCTATAAGACAGGGTTCCTCTGCCCAGGATGCTTTGGATAGTGGATTTGAGACATGCCCAAAAATCTCCAAGTGGCAAGGCAGTGGGACCCTGCCTGTGGTGTGGACAGTAAGTTATGGAGGGAGGGGGCTCACCACTTCAGAGTGAGTTGATGGCTACAGGTTCTAGAAGGAAGGAGCAAAAGCCCTGTGGCCTGGAGGATGCCTAGTAATGCACTGGCAAAAATGGTAGCGGCATGGGGGAGGACATTCTAGGTGGAGGGAAAAGAAGAAACAGTGGCACAGAGGCAAAAATGGGACTCAGGGGAACTAGAATGGATGCTTGGAGGACACGGTTCTTTCAGGGACTGGTGGAAAACACGCTGCCTGTCGCTGATAGAAATGTGTAGTCTCGGCATGCATGCAGGTACAAAACAGCGCTTGCAGCTTTTCTTAGGTTTTTATAAAGAAGGTTTTCTGGGCTACCCCTGCCCCTCAACACACACACAGGGTTTAGGACCCATCTCCCCTCCCTGTGAGTTTGTGGGCGAAGGCACCCAACTACTGGAAGCCCTTCAGTCAATGCGTCTCTTGCTTCACCATTTATGTGTTAGGCACTGTAATATGCCCCTTACGCTCACTCTGACATTTAATAGTCAGCGTCTCTATGAGGAAGGCGTGCTCATTTTCCCCACTTCATAGAAGAGGCCCAAGGGCATCCCTCTAGTGAGTGGTGAGGCCAGTTTCATGCCAAGTTCACACTCAGGTCTGGCTGGGCCTAGAGCCTAAACTCACAACCACGGCGGGACGTGCCCCTTCCCCAGTCACGAAGGTCACCAGACACCCCCTCTGATATTGACTGGTGAGGGAGCCGTGTTGGAGGGCATGCCAGGAGCCCAGGCACCTAAAGATAATATGAATTTATCAGCAGAGCTCGTATAAGCTGCTCTCCAGGGAAAGCGGCAAAGAAGACACAGAGGTGCATTTTCACCCTCTTTCCCTTCAACAGAAGTCTAGCTCTTGGGTCTTCCGCCTCCTCTTTGGGCATGAGGCCTGTCCCTGTAGCACCCCTGCTGGTATGTAAGAGCACAGAAGTCTTAGCTAACCTCTCAGGGGGAACACGGGAGAAAATCTGGACATCGGCTATAGGTCTGCCTCACCCAAGTCCCTCCCCAAATTTCCATGTCTCTGCTGCCCTGCGCTTAAAGAGCACGAGTACCCCCAGAACTTTCTGGAAAATTCTCTGTTCAGTGCTCTGCAAAGGGTTAGAGGCCCTTGAGGAAGACAACACCACTTTGAGACATAAGACATTCAGTTTCCCAGGGAAGGACCCCACACTTCTGAGAAACCTTCCCACAGCACCTCAAAGAGCGAGAGCGAGGTCAAACTCCAAGGAATGTTGGTCCTCTGCAGTGCCACCTGCGCACAAGCACTTTCCAGCGCTGCATGGCTTATCCAATCTCTGGGGCATCTCTCTCACAGGCCGCCCCGGCCCTGCCCAGCCCGGGCTCAGCTGAGTATTGTAAGGAGCACTTTAAGACTTGTGTCAGAGCCACCAGGAATCAAGGTCCTCCTCTCAAGCTCTGGGTGGGACGTCAGGCTAGAGAGGGGGATGACTGGGGCTCCCCCCTCCCCCAGATCTGCAGCAGCCTCGGCATCTTGCTGAATGATTTCAAGCCTCTGTCCCCACCCACCCCTTCCAGGGTCAGCCCCAAGCCGTCCCTCTGTCTCCTAATCCTCCTGAAGTCTCAAGCTCTAAGGGTCTCTTTAGACTTTGGCCATGACTCAGGTGAAACCTGGCTCCTCACTCTGAGGCCCATCTCATGGCCCAAAGTCTCCCAGACAACTCATTGCCCAATCCTCTTCATGCCCCACCGAATTATTTTCCAGGTTCCTATTTCTGTCGGATTGTGCAAGTTTCTTTCCTCCTGACAGCCACATGCACATCACATGAGGGGAGCTACAGGTCCCAGCAGAGGGGGGAAGGGTGCTCGGAGGAGACCCCTTTCCTGGATCCCAGATTGGTCCCCAGCGCCTTGGATGGCAGCTCCCCACCTGCTATCTCTCAGGGGGCTTGGGACCACCGGGAGGAGAAGACCAACACAAGCAGAAGTGAGATCCTGAATCGGTTTTCCATTTCCTCAGAGAGCAGTCCTTTCTGCAGGTGGCACCTGCACGTGGGCTCCATGCCAGGCAGCCCCCTGTGGGAGGCCGTAGCAACCACTAAACACAGTCAAGGAAGGGCCTGGCACCTCTTCTACCAGCCAGCTGCACCCGGGCTCCTGAACTTCTCTGCCCTTTGGACCCCTGGCTCTTTCGGTCAAAAGCACCATACTGACTGTCAGATCAAGACCAGCTGAGGCTACTGGGACAGGAACCCCTGCTGGTGCCGTACCTGGCCAGCGAGAGCTGTGACACTGAGGGTGAGCTTGTTGGGGGCTGGGGGCTTCTCCCTTAGGGAGAACTGAGCTGTTTTGTTTTGTTTGGCGGGAAAAGGTTGCTTTTTGCAAAAGTAATCCTATTTGCCTCCTACCACTGCTAACCACAGATGAGGAAGCTCTGGCCTCTGGGGCACCCGGTTTCCTGCTGCTTTCTCACGGAGGCCACATGTGGAACTGGACATGCAAGCAGACCACATTCCTTTCCAGGCCAACAAGGATCACAGACTTCCTGCAAAGACCACTACCCCCGACATTTGTACAAGTGAGCACATCTATACAAGGCAGAGCTTCTTTCAGACCAGAAAGGAAGAGGTTCTGTTTTGCGGGGGAGTTTACTTCCCACCCACCTGGCTGTCTCATCCTGCAAGCTAAGGGGCCTAATTCAAGTGCAATGCACTATCTCCCACCCAGACCCTTGTTCTTCCGGAGGGAGCTGGTGAAGGGTGAAAGCTTGAGTTAGGAGTGGACAGGGTCACAGACACCTCGTTCTGGAAAACAATACTTCTCTCTGCAGGAGGTCTGGAAGATGGACCATGCAAAGGTCCTGCTGAGAACACCCAAGCTGCTGGCTCTGAAGCCACACTGCAATCAGCACCCTGTCATTTGCTCCTTTGTATGCTTTTCACATGTCATCAAAAGACTGCATGGAAGGCATACAGTATATAGGCTGTTCGGTTTTGTTTTTTACCGTAAGTTCATTCTGTATATTGTTATAAAAGCAATAAAGCCACAATAAAAAGTTTTTTAGACAATAAAGAGTAAAAAGTGACCCATAAATACAACCACCCACTTAGCATTTATTATGTTTCCTCCAGCCCTTTTTTGGCATGCACACCATTAGGGTCTTTGCATAGCTGTCAGGGGAGCTCTCCAGACTGTGCTGGGGGCTTTCTCAGCCACCGATCCTTGGCCAGTCTAGCCTTCATTTTCTCCCTTTGTCCTGTTACATTCAGCACAAAGATAAGTCCTGGTGCGGAAACTCTAGTTCATCACCCAAGCTTGTTCACAGGGCAAGCCAAGTTGGTTCTGGTTACCTGGGGGAGGGAACATCACCTGGCTTGAAGCACCTTCCAGGGATACCAGCGATAAGATCTCATTGTAGCGTCCTCAATAGGAAGCTGAGAACTGCTCCCAACAGAGCCTGGGCCTCTTCCTTCTTCTAGGCTGGGCTACAGCTTTGCGGTTGGAAGGAAATCTTGGGGTTGGCCAGGGCTACCCACCTGCAGGAAAGCCGGGGGTGCAGGATGAGTGACCCCAGCCCTTCAGCAATGGAAAATGAGGAGAAGGAGGGGAGAGAGGTGCTTGGCAGAACTGTAAAGAGAAAGTTGGGTTTGGATTCCCTGCCAAAGCCCAATCCCTGACAGGAACAAAGCGAGTAGAGGGCTGGGTTTGCCACTCCAGTCTCAGGACAACAGGAGGGGGAAGTGCTTTCCAAATGTTTCTGCACCATGGCACATGCAGGAAATGACAGTATTTGCATAGGACATTGGGGTAAACAGAGAGTGGGGCCTTAGCAGGTGAGGGGGATGAGGAATCCCACTGTCCCAGGTCCTGTGCAGCCACCCTAGGCTGAGACCTGTTCCAGGCAAAGGCATTACCATGCTCTGGGAGAGGGCCTGGGTTGAGATGACCTTCTACTTCCAGCAAACTCTCCAACGGGGCCTTCCAGGCTTTACAAGGTAGGAGCTCCCACACTCCCCAGATAATCTCAGTGAAACCTCCCTTGGAAGGCAGCAATCCCGCCCTCACAGCATGCAATTTGAGGCAATGTCCAGGTGAATCCCCCTATGCACTCAGGCAGTGGGACTGAGGGCACGCTTCTCAGGAGGACACCCTATCTGCTGGGCACGGCCGCTCATAAAGCAGAATCGATAGCCTGGAGGAGAATGCCTGGGCTCCGGCCATACATCCGGTTAAGCCAGTCTTGTCAAAAGATTCCTGTTTCCCAGCTCAGGAGTTGGCAGGTGCCAAAGTGCAGACTGATAGCTACTTTTGCAAAAGCAGAACTGCCAGCACAGGAGCTGCTTTCCTCTGATGCTCCCTGGCTGCATTGGCCCATCTTCCTGTCCAGGTGCCCAGGGCAGGGGCACCTACTAATCTCCTGGGCACTGCTGCCAGGGGCTTCAGTCTCAAAGTCATTCACATCAGCACTAGCTTCAGGGGGCCAGTTTCTGGGCTAGGTTAAGGTCAGGATGTAGATTCTAGAGTGAATTGACTTGGGTTCAAGACCTGGTGTCTGTGACATTTAACCCCTCTGAACCTTGTTTCTTTCACTTTTACAATGGAAAATAATACTAATAATGGTAACTTCCTCAGCTGAGATGCTTGAGGGGATTAAATGAGATCCGGATGTGACACCCAGTGGAGAACCTGCTACTTAGAAGCAATGCTAGCAGTTATCATTACACTGGATGAGCTTTGCAAGCACACCTTCCACTTCTCTCCTGAGGGTGAAAACAAGGCAAAAAGTGAAAATTCATAGAGACAGAAAGTAGACTGGAGGTTACCAGGGGGAGAGGGGAAGGGTAATGGAGAGCTATTGTTTATTGGGTATAGAGTTTCTGTTTAGGGTGATGAAAAAGTTTTGGTCATGTAATAGATGGTGGGGATGGCTGCACAAAATTGCAAATGCAGTGAATGCTACTGAACTGTACACTTAAAAAAATGGCTAAAATGGGAAAAGTTGTGCTTTGTATGTCACCACTATAAAACAAACTAACAAGGGAACAAGTGAGACAGACCCTCTGGAAAGATGACAGCAACCCTAGTGAAGAGATATGGTGAGTCGTGCTGTGGTCACCAAAGCCAAACCATACCCTTTGTTTTCTGTGGGTGTCTTGTGATCTTTGCAGAGTTAAAGCATTAGCATTTTTAAGAGAGTCAGTTACCCAGTTCTTTATAAGTGTGTCCCCTCCACACTTTGCTATTGAACAGCATCTAGAATAAGAAAAAGAAGATACATCCAGAAAAACATAATCCCCTCACCTTAAATTCAGGGTTGTTTTGTGAAAGAGGCAGGAGTCTCTAGCTTGCTAAAGGTCCTTGAAAGGTCCCAAGGACAATGAAAGCTGAAAAGTAGAGTAGAGTATAAACTTTCCTGATAAACTGAATTTTCTCTAGGGCATCACGGTAGAGTCTACAGACTGTATTAAGGAGTGTTCAAAGGAAAAAAATGATATATGGTAATAGTTATATTAAAATGACAAAACTTGGATCATCCAGAGTCAACACTAAATAAAAATGTTGGACCAAGAAAAATTTTTTTCTTAAAATTGGAAATTTGTGTGGATACACACACTACATACACAAATAACTTTAGGACACATCTGAGTATCATGACAGGGACATGCTGCTATCCAGAGAGGCCTGTTTATAATAAGAGATTCAACTATACTAGAGCCCCCACAGATGGCATTAACTCTATTTCTCACGTCAGTCTCTATTACTCATCTTGGACTTTTTAGTGTGATCACTCGACCTAAATGGCAAATCCAGCGGGTATCCCTGCTGCCTTCTCATATATTCTCCAGTGAATGCTCCCCAAACACGTGCCTGGCACACACACACACACACAATCACACTTGGGGGCGCATCCCCTGTGGACAAGGAGGCCCATCTTGCCAAGCGTCATCTGAAGAGCCTGGTTATTGGCGCCCTTCCCACGTTTCCCCTATCAGCCCTTGGTAAATGTGGCATGAAATGTGATGATCCTGTCAGGAAGGGGAAGATGATTCATATCATCTCTTGATGAAAGCCTGCCTGGCTTGGGGTTTATGAACACTGCGGGTACAAACGGGGCTGGAAGGAAAACGGCCCTCTCGTTTCTAGGACGTGGGAAATTCAGCTCTCCCCGCCCGCCCCCCACCAGTTTCTCTATTAGTTCATGAGAACAGCAGATCCCGCGGAGGACCCCCCCTGGATGGGGCTTCTGACCCCAGCAGGGCGCCCCCCAGCACCCAGGGGCGGGGTCGACGGGGGGGGGCAGCAGGGGCGGGGCCGCGGGCCCCTGGTCACGCAAGGGGCCCTGCGGCATTTCGAGCTGCCTCCGCCTGCACGCATGATTAACCCCACAGCAAACCCGAGGCCGCCGACGCGGCCGGCTGCCTCTCGGAGCCCTGCGGGGGTGGCGGCCCTGGTTTCTGAGGTTTGCGCACTTATTGCGATGCAAATGAATTCGGGGCCTGGGGCCCTGTTTCCCCGACTCGCGCAAGAAGGCAGATGCCGAGGCTCTCCGCGGGCCTGGCTGCACGCGGGGCGCAGGGACCAGGCTCCCCTAATGCCGTGGGGAAGGGGCTGGCCAGGGGCTGTGGCATCCGTGCGGGTCCCGCCGCGCCGCCGCCGCTGCGCCTTCTCCAAGTGGCCAGCAGGAAGCGGCAGGCGTTCCGGGAGGCGCTGACACGCAGGTGAAACCAGCTCCAACCCTTTGTTCTGGCTTTAAAATAAACAAATAGCTCAAAAAGTTTCCGTTTCCTGGCCTCGGTGAATGCTGCCGTAGGCCAGCTGTTGCCGGGACCAGAGGGGAAATCCCTGGAGCGGAGCAAAGAGGAGCAGGAAAGCACAGGGCCACCTGCCCAAGGCGCCCAGCGAGCTCACTGGCTCTTGGCTCCTCCCGCAGTGCCTCCCCGCAGAAGCCCCACCAGGGTCTCCTGATTTCCCCCAGAGGCCCCCAAGCAAACGGTTAGAGTCCTTAGCACCTGCAAACCTCACCTGGAGGCATTTAAAGATACCTTTTCACACGGCTTAAAACGCCCCAGCAAGAGGGAAGCTCTGAAATCCAGATGACCACCTGGAATTCAGATGATCAGGCAAAGACTTGCCCCACTCAGGAGGCTAAAAGGACAGCTGCTAAGAGACAGAGTAGCTGAGCTGAGAGTGTGTTTCTCAGCCCTACCCAAGGCTTCCTTGGGGCTCCCTCAGACCAATCTGGGTTTGTAAGAAATACTCCACTGAGCAAGGCTTGTTCCTTTTTTTTTTTAAGAGTGATGCCTAGGTCTCCTGAAAAATAGACACTGACTCTTTCAAAATGAGAAACGTGGGTTCAAACGGATTTGGCACGGTATCCAAACTAGGTTCCTAGGCCTCACTTTTCTCATCCTTGAAATGGGTTAATAGTACCGATCTCTTAGGGTTGCTGTGAGAAGAAATGACACAATGCTCAGATTAGATACGAATACTTGCTATAAGTATGCATGAACAATATACAAAGAACTGTTCGCTGCAGGTTCCTTCTGGGGAGAGAAGTGGGACTACGACAGGAACCGATATGTCTTACTCCAACTTTTTCAGTACTGTTTGACTCTTTTACACTGAAAATATATTCATGCATTACAGGTGCTTAGTACAGGACCTGCTTCAGGGTAGACACTTAGATGTTGAGTTCCTAAAAGTTTGAAATCTTCATTCTAGCTTAATTTTCATTTGGGGCTTCAGGTGGAAAGTGGAAGACTGAGTACATGGAGATATTTTATTATTATTATGTCATTATGATAAACTTGTCATATGCCTCTCCCTCTTAACCCAATTTCCTAGAAAATATATATATATTAAAACCCACAAGACTGCTGGAAAATGAGACAGGGTGTTCTCAAGGACCAGGAATTCAAAAGAATTCTTGAAAGATGGGGGCAGATGGGATGTGACTGAAGGAGAAAATCACAGCCCACAATATACCAAGGATAACACTGCTGCCAACGCAGCTGGTTATAAAGGCAAAGATTTCCAAACCTTTACAAACAGAGAATGCCCGTGTTTATACATAAACTGTTTCAGGGCACAGAAACAGATGGGAAGCTAGCCAACTAATTTCATGACACTATATAATCCTGACACTAAAACTGGATAAAGCCCACAAAAGGAAAGAGAACTGTAGTCAGTTTTTCCTAAGAACATGGATGCAATGAATCTTAATTGCAATTAACATATTGAATGCAGCATTTTTTTTTTTAATAGTACAACTCAGGGCCACTATGCAGAGTTGTACAGGTTGTAAATGGCACAACTTGCTGCCATGTGTGGAGTTGTTTAGTGCACAATTGAGCAGCCTATGATCCGGTATATCATGGCCAGATAGGGTTTATCCCAGAAATATAAACCTAGCTCAACATTAGAAAATCTATTTATGTAATTCACTATATTATTAGATTAAGAAAAAAGTATATATGATCATCTCCATATGTCTGGGGAAAGCATTTGTTAAAAGTTAACATCCATTCCTGATTATAAAGGGCAGAAAAAGTACTTCCGGAAACTAGAAATCGAAAGAAAAAGAAACGTCCTTGACATGATTAAGCAAATCTTTAATTAGCATATTATTCAGTGGAAAAGCATTAAGCATGTTCACATTAAATCTAAAAGGTGGGCGAAGGTTATTAGAAGAAGAAATACCAATAGCTAAAGGGCACACGAACATAACCTTGTTAGTCATCAGGGTCAAGTGTACATTAGATTGGCACAAATGAAAACTAACAAAGGTTGTGAGAGTATGAACAGGTTCTCTTAAAAAGCGTGGTGAGGATGTAAACTGGAACAGCTTTTTTGGAAGACATTTGACAATATGAGTTCATATTTAAATTGCACATATTTCTGAACTTTGTGATTCTGTGTCCGGATATTGTCTAGAGAAATATTCGCACGTGTGCACCTGGGTCATGCATTACACATAGTTTTTCATTGCTGCATTGTTTGTAATAGCAAAAACTGTCAGTGACCATACTTGTCAGATTTTCCTCTTCTCTAGCAAGAGAAGTGCCAGAAAGTGCTCTTGGAATCACTGACCTTATAACCTTGTAATGTCCCGGGAGCCTCTCTTAGAAGATCCACTTTGGAGTGGCTGACATCAAAGGTAGCCTCGCTGCTATTGTCCAGGAAGAGGGTATAAGCAGACCTGCGGAGTTCTGTGGGTTTAAAAACAGAAGCCGCCAGTCCCCCAGATGGGTCTCGGGATGGACAGGAAATCGTGGTGGATGCTAGAACTTGTCCTGCCCGGCCTTCCAGAGCAGGCTGACACCTGGGAGGCAGCTCTTTCTGTGACCTGAAGGAACTGGATATCATGAGCGGCAACTCAGGACAACCACGTGTGAGTTATTCTCAGCAGAACTTAGCACTGAAGGATCGGCATCTTCCTCTCTCTAAGAACAAGGGCGGCCTGTGCTGGCTCGTGTATCGGGGTCATCTACTGAGCTGTGCAGGACCAGTCTGAGAGCCACACCTGTGACAGTGAGAAATCCCTGCTGCTAACGAGACTTGACTTCTCTGCCAACGAGGGTGTCGCTGCGCTGACCATTGCCCTCGTTTTGACTCTGAAAGGGATAGCTTCAAGAGAAAGCTGCTGCACTTTCTGCTGGAAGGCACGTGGGCCCTGGAGATGAAGAAAGAAGAAAAAAATACAAAGGATATGCACTTAAGATGGTGGAGCAGGTGCTATCACCTGTGTACTTCCTGGTTGGCCAGCAAGGACGTGGTGTTACTGTTTGGTATTTGAAGAGTTAGTTTCATCAGCAGTGGTTGCCAACAACAAATAAGTGTAAGGATGGACTTTATTTTTACAAAAAAAACAAAAACAAACACCTTTTGAGGACTACAAATTACAAAGTAAAAGCAGATCACTATGAGTAACATTTTGCCTGTGCAAGAAAACTTTATCAAAGTTATTCATTTAACAAATTTACCCCATTCACAATGTTATCAGTTATAATAATGCTCTTCTTCATATGGTTACTTTATTTCAAGTTATATTACATGTTATTCCCTCAAGGTGAATTTTTAATTTTTTTTTTTTATTTCTTTTATTTTTTATATATCCCCCCACTTGCTGCTTGTGCTGCTGTGTCCATTCGCTGTGTGTCTTCTCTGTGTCTGCTTATCTCCCCCTTGCTGTGAGGTCTTGCCGCATCAGCCCACGGCGCCACGTGAGCCGGCCTGCCCTCACAAGGAGGCGCCAGGAAGCGAACCCGGGGCCTCTCATATGGTAAACGGGTGCTCTATCCATTGCGCCACACCCGCTTCCTGCCGTGAGGTTGCTGCATCAGCCCACCACACCGCTCAGGCCGGCGTGCCCTCACAAGGAGGCCTCGGGACACGAACC
>JAQZBX010027823.1:0-28147 GCA_029593785.1 Cabassous unicinctus
ATAAGTCTAGAATAGTTGCTATTTCTTGCTCACTAGGTCCAATCAACATCATATCGTCAATATAATGGACCAGTGTGATGTCTTGTGGGAGGAAGAGATGATCAAGTTCCCTGCAGACAATATTATGACTTAGGGCTGGAGAGGTGATATACCCCTGAAATATGACAGTGAAGGAATATTGCTGACCTTGCCAGCTGACAGCAAACTGTTTCCAGTGGTCCTTACTAACAGCAACTGAGAAAACCACCACCACCACCATTTTACAGATCAATAGCTGCATACCAGAGACCAGTGGATGTGTTGCTTGGTTCAAGCAATGGTAGCACATCTGGAACAACAGCTGCAGCTGGAGTCACAAGGTTAAGTTTATGATACTCCACTGCCATCCTCCAAGATCCATCTCATATTATTTTATTTTATTGTTTTATTTATTTTATTTTTTTAGGTGGAACTGGGGAATGAACCCAGGACCTCATACATGTGAAGCAGGAGCTCAACCACTGAGCTACACCCGCTCCCCCGTCTCTTTTCTGCACTGACCAAATAGAGTTGAGTGGGAATGTGATGGGAACCACTACCCCTGCATCCTTCAGGTCCTTGATGGTGACTCTGGTCTCAGCAATCCCTCCAAGAATCTGCTTTTGCTTTTGATTTACTATCTTGCTAGGTAGGGGCAGTTCAAATGGTTTCCACTTGGCCTTTCCTATCATAATAATCCTCACTCCACAAGTCAGGGAACCAATGTGGGGATTATTCTAGTTGCTGAGTATGTCTATTTCAATTACATATTCTGGAATTGGGGAAATAACCACAGAATGGGTCTGTGGATGAACTTGAGCTAAAACTCCATCGATCACCTGACCTTCATAAGCCCCTACTCTGCCTGGTGGACCACAGTCATGTTTTGGGTCTCTTGGAATTAATGCCATTTCCAAGCCAGTGTCTAATAATCCCCCAAATGTCTAATCATTTCTTTTTCGCCAATGCACGGTAACCTCGGAAAAAGGCTGTAGGTCTTTTTAGGGAGGGCTGGGAGGAAGATTAATAGTATAAATTTTTGGCAGAGTAACAAGGTCCTTCCTTAAGGGGACCTGGCCTTCCCCTCATTCAAGGGGCTCTGAGTCTGTAAACAGTCTCAAGTCCGGGAACTAATTAAGGGGCCATGACCCTCTGTTTTTGTAATTCAAGTTAGACTTTTGTCCACTTGACCTAGAACTCTTCTGCTTATACAGATCAACTAGGAATTTAGTAAACTGCCCATCTATTTTACTTCTAGGTACCCCATGATCTATTAGCCAACACCATGAGTCTCTGACTCAGACTTTTTTTTTTTTAACAAACCAATTTTATTGATATATATTAATAAAGCATAAATCCATCCAAAGTGTACAATCATTCTTAGAGCACTTTCACTATTCCAATAATAATAATAAAAAAATAAACAAAACTCATCACCTCTCAATCTCTTTATGCTTCTCCTGCCATACATAGCTGCTATTCTTTTTCCTTGTCTCTAGTATATTTGTATTTATATTTTGTAAAAACAGTCTTATATATGCAATATCACCCATATTCATGTAATAAATGAGGTTTTACTATCTTATACAGTCCCATGTTACAGGTTTTAGCTTTCCTTCTAGTATATACATGACCTTAAACCAGGGGTTCTTAATCTTTTTTGTTCCATGAACCCCTTTGCCAGTCAGGTGAAAACCACGGACTCCTTACTAAGTCCACACTATACTGTGGTGTATTATTTAATAAATATATCACACCCACACCAACACGTCCTCACAAGAATAATGTTTGGTTTTTTTTAAATTTCAATTCAAACTCATGGACCACTGGTTAAGAACCCTTGCCTTAGACTTTCCCTTTCAACCACTATCATACCCATATAATAGCTCTGCTACTTACAGACACCATGATATGCTTTCATCATTTCTATTCATTTCCAAAGATTTAAAAACAAACTTTTTTACCAGTTTTGCGCAGATTAACCCTCAGGTTTCCATTCTCTATCCTCCTTTTATTTTCTGGTGACCTATATTCTAATTATTAATTCCATGAATTTACACAATATATTTAGTTCATAATAGCACAATCATACAGTATTTGTCTTTTTGTGTCTGGCTTACTTCACTCAACATATTGTACAGGTTCATCTATGCTGTCATATGCTTCACGACCTCATTTCTTCTTACCACTATATAATATTCCATCATGTGTATACACCACAATTTGTTTATCCATTCATCAGTTGATGGATACCTGGTTGTTTCCAACTTTTGGCTATTGTGAATAACACCACTATGAACACTGGTGTGCAGATGTCTGTTTGTGTCTCTGCTCCCAGTTCTACTCAGACTCTTTTGATTGCTGCTTTGAAAAGTCTGCTGTTCACTGTGGTAGCTCATCCACCTTGTTTTTGGCAATTGAGTCCTGCCACTTGGCTTCTGCCAAAGCAGGATCTGATCATCCCCATTGTATTTAAGGATCCCAGTTCAGTGACAGCAGTTTCCACAGTAATATCTGACCTACAGAGAAGAGCAATCACAGAGCTCTTCAGGAAAGATGGAGTTAGTCTTATTTATTCCTCACAGTCCTGTTGAAGGCTGTGTCCTCTGGACATTCCTGGGGTGGGTGAGCAGTTCTAATATGTTAAATCCACTCTAGCATCCCAATCTCTCTAAGCCTTTGGATTCCCTCATCTACATTATGCCAGGGCCGCTCTGACATTTTGACCTCAGGTAATGCCGGTCATGCCTTTGTCCATGTTTCAGCCAGCCACCTGAACAAACTGTTACAGCCCTTTCTAACCCCTCGAGATACAACATTGAATCCAGAATCTCTGTTTAGTGAGCCCGTATCAATAAATTCATCCTGGTCCAACTTTATATTCCTTCCACCACTATTCCACATCCTTAATATCCACTCCCACACATATTCCCCTGATTTCCAGCTATATAAATTGGACAATTCATGCAGTTCCTTTGGAGCATAGTGTACTTCCTCATGGGTCGCACTTTGTACCTCACCTTTTGGGGCCTGTTGGGCCTTCAGTCTGGTTATAGGTCTGGGAGAAAAGAGGTATGGTAGGGGTAGGTAACAAAAAGAATTAGAAAATTCATGAAAGCCAATTACTCAGGGCATTCTGTTGCAGTTTTAGATGGCGAAACAAGATTAATCTCTTCAGGTGGAGGTTGGATGGCAGACTCTTTAGGGGCAGACTGGAGGTCTGGAAAAGTTTCCTCAGAGGAGGTTGGAGGTCAGGTGGCTGTTTCCTCCAGGTAGACCATTACAAGTTTATCTGGCAAAGACTCAGCAGAATCTAGGGTTTCATTGTTCACTGCCATCATTATCAACCCATATATCTCCATTCCAGTTTTCAGGATCCCATTCCTTTCCAATCAATGCCCTCAATTTAACAGCAGACAACCTGCAAGGTTGAGATTTTAGTTTCTGTTGTAATTCTTCCACTTGCACAATGAGACTCTGGGTCTGGATTTCAGAGATCTCAAGTCCGCGGCTACATGAAATAAGATTTTTTTCAGGGAACACACAGAAACATTCATATCCTTCATGTGGCACTTAAGTTGCAAATTTGAAGCCTTTAGCTCATCTCTTTCTTTTATAACTGTATCCAGCATATTTAAGAACAACCAGCCAACATCATTATACCATTTATTATCATAAAACTCTGTTAAGGTGTCAAAAATACTCTCACCAAGAGCCTTGCTTCTTATAAGCATGTAAGTTGCCACAGCCAGTGGTGATATTTTCCATATCTCTATTGCCATCTCATGCCATGGATTATCAGTGGCATCTTTTTTCTTTTTGGAGGTACCAGGGATTGAACCCAGGATTTTGTATATGGGAAGCAGGTACATAACCACTGAGCTACATCTGCTCCCCAATGAGAGTTGGTTTTTTTCATTTGTTTGTTTTTAGGAGGTACCAGGGATTGAACCCAGGACCTCATACATGGGAAGCAGGAGCTCAACCACTTGAGCTACATCTACTCCCTGTATCAGTGGCATCTTGATTATTGGAAACAGAGTCATTAGTGCCTGTGAATCTAATCAAAGTAGAGAGCCAATCGCAAAAACCCCAGAACCAATACAGAAATCCCATTTTTAAGATTCTGTTTCTCAAGAACCATTCCCAGTACCAAACTGTATTAGTCAGAGTTCTCTAGGAAAACAGAACCAACAGGAGATATCTGCAAATATTATGAGATTTTATAAAATTGTCTTGTGCAACTGTGAGGATGCATGAGTCCAAATTCCCTAGGGCAGGCTGCAAGTTGGGAACTCTGATGAAGGTCCTTGATGAATTTCCCAGGATAAGCTGGCTGGCTGAAGTAGAGATGGAACTTCTTTCTTCTGACTGCTGAAATAATCAGTTCTCCTTTTTAAGCTTCCAACTGATTGGACGAGATCTCTCTTATTGCTGAAGGCAATCTCCTTATTTGATTGTAGAAGTAATCAGCCATAGATGCAATCAAATTACTAATGATTTAAGTCCATGAAATGTCCTCATAGTAACAACTAGGCCAGTACTTGCTGGCCTAAATAACTGGCCACCATTACCTGGCCAAGTTGACACACGAACCTAACCACTACAAAAGCCAACATGTGACACTGACTAAAACACAGAAGAATTAAGAAAACCAAGCCTTTACTGCTACTACTACTCTGCCTTGCCAGACTCATGGCAGATATCACTAAATGGTCATTACCATCTTTTCCACTGAGTCCAAAATGACCTCCAGGGCTTTAGCATCAAACTCTAAGCACCTACTCATAATCCATCAGCATTGTCAAATCATATACAACTTATTTGCAAGCTCAACTCTTAAGTTTAATATCCTTAGCCACATCCGCGCCAATGGGTTCAGGGCTGCCAATCAGTCCATTCATAAAAGCCTGGAAAACACACTTTTCCAGTCAGGTGATCAGCACTGAGAGGAAGGCCTGTGGTTTTTACCTAAGCTTCCTAAACTATCCTAACTTGAATTTATGTAATGGAAACAAAACTGCTCTTGTGCTAACTTAAGCAACTGACTTCCATGTATAATATTTGTTTTGGGCCTGAGGATGAAGTTAGAGTTTAAAAGAGAAAATCAAATAAATCAGATTCCTTCATTTTTCTGGTTCAGGTAAATCACAGAGGCCTTTTTCAGTTACCAAAGTTCTTTACATGTGACATAATCCTCTTAGCTGATGGAAAGGGATATTTGTGTTTTCAATGAGCCCACTTTATGGCAAGGAGGAATTAAGGGAGACCATTTTTGTCTTCTCCTGTCATTAGTGCAAATCCATAAAATGGGAACATAAGCTCACCCTGCAGTAATGGATAGAAAGTGCTGCCTTCATTCTATTCCTCACTAACTTCTCCCCATAAGAGGGAGGGTAGTTTCTCTAAGTGATGATTCAACTGGGGTCTGTCAACCATTGGTCCACCAACATCTTCTGGTCATGTATTAAGAGCTGCTGTACACACATCTGACCTGTTCTGGGGGCATTCTAATCTCTACTGAGAGTAAAGTAGACTGCCATTTCCTTTGACCTCTGTAGACCCAACCATCCCCATGTAGATGCCAAGTCTAGCTTTAGCATGAAGGAGCAGAAAGGCCATTTGGGCCTAAGATTCATGCCAAATAATAAAATCTAGCATTATTTTCTTGCTCCTTATATGACTCTATCTTTATTGGGTCAGTTGGATCTGAACCCAGGAAAGGAGGGTGTGATTATTTATAATCAGTGACATACAGACTCCTCCTTGACTTTGCCTAACAGATTGAAATGGAGAATCAGTGTAAATCAATAAATGTTATTGTAGGAAATAGATGAAGGAAAAACCAACATGCAGGTCATATTTTCATATAATGCATTAAGGATAACAATATCTAATATTTATTGAGCACTTACTGTGTGCCATGTACTGATCTAAGTCCTTTGCAGGGATTGGCACATTTAATCAACTCGTAAGAGCTCTATTAGGTAGGTATTTTTATTATCTCAATTTTACAAATGAATAATAAGGCACAGAGATATTAAGCAGGCAGACTGGCTCCAGAGCCCAAGCTCATAACCACTACATATGCTACTTCTCTAAGAAACTCCTGAGATCAACTATCTGCCTTCTTATTGGATGATATCCCTCAGAAGTCTACTATTTTACTTTGACTATGGAGAAAATTCAATCCCAAGCCATCAGGTGATTAGAAGAGATAAAATATTGTCAATGTTTTGAGAAAACTAATTTGCTTTCTTAGGCATCACATGGTCCAAATCAGACAGTGATAGTTTCACCATGCAAGCCAACTCCCATTGATGGGAAGTGGTAGCCTAATGTTGGAAAGAGTCTTTTGACCACGTTCAAAGACAACCAAAAGAATGTCAATTGCCAATGTCCATGAGAGCTAATGGTGATAGAAGAGTGCTTTCTTATCTAATTGCTGATCTCACATTATATCAGGGATCAGCAAATGTTTTCACCAGAAGACCAGATAATAAATATGTTAGACTTGGTGGGCCACACAGTCTCTGTCACAACTAATCAACTTTACCACTGTAGCAGGAAAGGAGCCATAAACAATACATAAATGTGTGTTCCAATAAAACTTTATTAACAAAACCAGCCAGCAGCCAGATTTGACCCATGGGCCATAATTTGCTGACCCCTGAACCAGATAACGGATAGGTGGGATGAGTACATGGGGAGATGTGCTGCCCAGCTCTGGCTGTTACCATGTAAAAGTGATAAGTTGCTTGGGACTCTCACTTCCTTACAGGGACTCTCACTTTTTTCTTATGATCCCTAAGTGGACTAGCATCCCCTGCATTGCACAAGTCAAAGAAGAAATTTTCACATAAGCACTACACCCAGTAATTTCATTCGCAGGTATTACCACAAAGAAACCCTCACTAGATCTATGTGTATGGAAGCTTGAGACAGCAATAAATCAGAAACAGCTGAATGCTCATCAACAGAGGAATGGGTAAAAAAAATGTTGGATATTCACACCATGGTATACTACATAATAGTACAAATGGAGGAACTAGGGTTACAGTTATCAACAACGATGAATCTTGCAAACGATGTTAAGTAAAAAAAAAATGGTAAAAGATTATATATCATTTTAAACATGCAAAAACAATACCATGTACTACTAACAATATAAATATATAAAGTGAAATATAATAAAATGCATGGAAGTGATAAGCATCAGATCCAAGAGTGTTGTTACTTCTTGGGGAGAAGAATGTGGAGGAGGAGAAGAACACATAGAGAGTATTTAACATTACTGCAATATTTTATTTCTTGAGCTAAGCGGTTCTTGCACTGATTTTCATTTTCACTGTATTATGCTCTTTACCTTTGTGTATGGCTTAACTGTTGAACAATAATTTTTTTATTTTATTTTAAAGGAAAGGAAGCCATACATTGGATTTAAAGTAGTATCTAACTTGCCCATCCTTCAGGGAGAAAGCTAATATCATTTAAAAAGAAAGAAAGAGAAAGAAATTTCATGGATCCAACATGGTTTCAAAGAAAATAAGTAATGACAGGCTGACTTCATTTTCCTTTCTTATACATTATTATCTAAGACATGATATATCTAGAAGCTGGTGGAACATTTAATAAAGTTACAATATCCTTTCTGTCATGCAAGTATTAATTCTATGAGAACTAGTCCAGTACTTCCTAAACGACAAGCCCTCTCATACGTATAGCAATGTGGTGAAAAAGACAAGATTCCTGTCCTTAAGAAACTTACACTTTATACCATTCTCTAATAATAGGAACAAGGGCTCCTTGGAAAAATAACCGATTCTAGACTAGGGCAGGGAAAAGACATGACCTTGTAGTACCAGAAATTAAGGAAGTGCTCAAAAAACAAGGGGGTGAGTGGCATGTCAAAAGGACCCAGGAGTTCAATTCTTGGTGCCTCCTAAAGAAACAAGAAAGACGAACAGACACAGCAAGTGCAAACAATGAGGGAGAGATAAGTAAATAAAAATAAATCTTTCAAAGGACCCAGGAGCCAACCTGAAAGAATTCCCAACGGTCAAATCTGGAACAATTTGAACAACAAAATAGATAATGTAATATTGGGCTGTAATCAAAATATAAAATAAATATGCGTATGTCCATACTGATCTAAATGAATTATCGAATAAATAAATAAATGGGGGAGAAGAGACTCATCTTTCTTACAGAAGCATCCTAAGAGTAACAACTATCCTGATTTCTAACAGCTTATTTTTGCACTTAAATAAACTGAATAAATGTACCATCTTTTAATATATTTAAGGAGGACAACCCCTTGTTAGATGCAAATGAAGCTCACATGAAGTATGAGAAATTGAACTGAGAGAACGTGCTCTGATGTTTTTTCATTTCTGATGGGCTTTATGTGATTTTCTTTCTCTCTTAAAATGCACACAAATTTCTGACTTTTAAATTTAACTAGCACCCAACAAAACACTTCTTATCTCCTTCTTGTTTATAAACAAGCTGAAAAATGGACTAGTTGTTTATGACTTAGGAATGTTCAGATTCATGTACAAAGACTCCGCGTGATTCAAGTCCTCTAGGTGACCAGGTTTGCCCTGGAAACAGACATAACACAAAAACGTCAGTACTGAACGAGTTGTCAGATTTGTCTCCACTCCATCACCCCTTCTCACTTAGCACTGTAACTTCTAAGTCATTGTGTTCACTCTCATGGATAATTCTAAACAGCCAACAGAACAATGTAAATTGGTGAAAAAGTGAAATTGTCCATCTTGGAAAAGGAGCGAAAATTTCATGAAATTGATGAAAGTGATGTATGAAAACTGTTGGGGGCATGTGTGGTGGTGGGTGGGAGCTAGGGGATTTGCCTTTATGAGAGCTGCTTTTGAGCCCTCTGCAAAACCATTCATGAACGAGGATCTGGCAGAAGTAGGCCAGTCAAAAGGACAGAGGAGAAAATCAACATGGACTGTCATTTCAGAGCAGAAAGGCATGAGTATCGAGGCATCATGAGAGCTCTCTGGGATCATTTGATGAAACGCTGGAATATTTTTGCAAAGTTACTGTTGGAGACCTGAATCGTGTCTTTCATAAATACATGTTAAAGTCCTAACCTCCAGTCCCGTGGATATGAACTCATTTGCAAATAAGATACTGGAAAATTCTTTTAAGACAAGGCTAAATTGAAACTAGATGGGCCTTAATCCAATATGATTGGAGTCTTTACTAGCAAAGCTAATGGTGGTAGTGGAAGGCACAGGAGGTGGCAGCAAGAGACAGATGGCCACGTGATGGAGGCAGGGACTGACTGCCAGCAAGCCGCCACCAGAACGCTGCAGACTTTGGGGAAGCCATGGCCTGCTCATACCTTGATTTTTTGGCTTCTAAGTGCCAAAACTGTGAGATAATAAATTCCTGTTGTTTAAGCCAATCAGTCTGTGGTATTTGGTATAGTGGCCCTGGCAAACTAAGACAGCAACCCTCTTTATGATTGTGATAAAAATCAACTGTGGAGCGAAGGATGTTGCTGATTCAGCACTATGATCATACAACTGTACTTGAAAAAGTGCACGCTGTTATAACCTAAATTCAGTTTAATGTAAAAAAACAAGCTTATATTAATGCTTCTAACATCTTTTTTCAAGATAAAGGCTCAACTATAAATCTCCTTTTCCTACCACTTATTATAACATATTGTCCCCTGGCTTATTTATGCTACATACTGTACTCAGATTATGAGAAAATCATCCACAATGATGCTGGTCTGGGAGCTTCAAATGGAAAATTGGTGTCGCTCTGGATATGAGAGAAAATCCGACTTTGCTCACAAGAAAGGAGCGTTTCCAGATTTGGGAAAAGCACAAGACTAATTGCAGAGCAGGAATGAAAAGCTGGGGTGGCAAAGCACAAGCAATAAAAGAAAAAAATAGATAAATGGGACCTCCTCAAAATTCAACACTTTTGCACCTCAAAAGACTTTGTCAAAAGGGTGAAAAGGCAGCCAACTCAATGGGAGAAAATATTTGGCAATCACATATCTGATAAGGGTTTAATATCCATGATATATAAAGAGATCATACAACTCAACAATAAAAAGACAAACTATCCGATTAAAAAATGGGCCAAAGACTTGAAAAGACAACTATCTAAAGAAGAAATACAAATGGCAAAGAAACACATTAAAAAAAAGTTCAAAATCATTAGAGATTAGGGAAATGCAAATCAAAACTACAATGAAATACCATTTCACACCTATTAGACTGGTCACTATTAAATAACTGGAAACTGTAAATGTTGGAGAGGATGTGGAGAGATAGGAACACTTATTCACTATTGGTGGGAATGTAAAATGGTACAGCCACTGTGGAGGACTGTTTGGCAGTTCCTAAGGTAGATGAATATAGACTTGCCATGGGACCCAGCAATACCATATACCCAGAAGAACTGAGAGCAGTGACATGAATAGACATCTGCACACTGATGTTCATGGCAGTGTTATTCATGATTAGCCAAGAGCTGGAAACAACCCAGGTATCCATCAACTGATGAATGGATAAACAAATTGTGGAGTATATACAATGGAATATTATGCAGCAGTAGGAAGAAATGAAGTCATGAAACATGTGGCAACATGGATGAACCTGGAGAACATTACGTTGAGTGAAGCAGGCCAGACACAAAAGGACAAATACTGTATAATTGTGGTACTATGAACTAAATATATAAAATATAAATACATTATGTGAAATATGAATACAGGTAAAATTGCATATATAAGACCATTTTTCTTTGAAGTTGAACAAATGTAGGTTAATACTACAAAATGTTAATATCAGAGAAGTGAATGTGGCTCCATCAGTTGGGTGCCTGCCTACCACAGGGGAGGTCCCACTGCCTCCTAAAAGAAGATGAGCAGATGCTGTCCCTGCCACATTGAGCAGGTGCCACAAGCCAGCAGACGCTGCAACCTGTGGAAAACAGATGTGACTCAGGCTGTTGGGCATCCCCCTCTTATGTAGGGGGTCCCAGGTTCAGTTCCTGGTGCCTCCTGGAGAAGGCGACCAAACAATGAGCAGACAGATGAGAGAACCATCTGGGGGAGGGGGGGATAAATAAAAATACATTAAATAAGTAAATCTTTTTTAAAAAAATGTTAATATCAGACAAAAAAAAACAAAAAACAAAAAACAAACCCAAAGTATTATACTAAGTGAAGGAGACCAGACACAGAGTACTACACATTGTATGATTCCATTTATATAAAATATAAATTAAAATCAATTTATAAAGATGAAATTAGGTTAGTGGTTATGTAGGGCTGGGGAAGGAATGCTGAGTGGTGTGGAGGCTTTCTTTTTGGAGTAATGAAATTGTTCTAAAAGTTTTGAGATGATGAATGTACAACATTGTGATTTTACTAAAAGCCATTGATTATATACTTTGGATAGATCATATGGTATATCTCAATAAAACTGCTTAACAAACAAATAAATAATTGTGTAAGAGTAGCCAGAAATAGCAGTTATGTACAGCAGGGGAAACAGAGATTGAGAGGTGAGGAATTTTCTTTGTCTGCTTTTGTTTATTATTACTATTGAAATAATGAAAATGCTCTAATAATGATTGAAGTGATGAACACATGACACTGTGATTATATTAAATACCATTGATTGTACACTTTGGATGAATTGTATGCTTTATTAATATGTATCAATAAAATTGATTTGTTTAAAAAAAAAAAAAAGCTGGGGTGGGCTGGGAGGGAGTCCAGAGCGGCAGGGAGAAGCACTACAATTTCTAGGAGGAGGGTTTCCTGCTCAAATCCTTGCTGCCAGCACCACCTCTGCTTCACACAAAGCCTCTAACTCAGTGGAAGAAGGAAAATCCTATCTTGGAAAACACTTCTTGGAATTTATAGTGAGAATCAGTGGGACAATGGGCTGCACTTGATAAGATTATACTTTTCTAGCTACCTTTGTTGCACATTATCAATGCAGAGAAATATTAATGCTGCATTTCTAGAGCTTGCAGACTTTTCTTTTTTCTTTGGGCAATTCATTTGCCAGTGTGATAGCAAGCCCTGAAAAGTTACCAGAAAAAGGACTTCTTAATCCATTTAAACTATATCGGGGCATCTGGTTCCTCTGACTCCTGCCACATTTATCTATGGCAGCATTTCTGAAAATCTGTTTGGTGAAATATTGTCCATTCAGACACTTCATTGAAAAAAGGATTCTCTGGTCAAATAAGTTTGGGAACTGCTGGAAGCCCCATCTCTCTGTTGGAAATTCACATCATTAGGAATGTCCTGTGTCAAAGTCCCACAGTGAATGAAAAAACTGATTTTGTTAAACTGGCCCATCCCCAATTTGTTTACTACAGAACCTTTTTTTTTGCAGGATGACAATTAACATCCTATCAGATGGGAGTACTAGCACCACACTTTGGGAAACAACTGAAATTCAAGACAGATCCCCTGAGCTTTTCCTGGCTCAACTCTCATTTCTTCCTGAGCTTTTTTTCCTGGCTCCAACTCTCAATTCTTCATGGCAGGCAGGTCTGGGAACTCTCAGACACTCTGGACCAGCTCCACAGCCCTAGAGGAATAGTCAGTGACATTCTAGGTGACACTGAGTGCCACATTCGGCCTCACTGTGCTGGTGGTAGCGGCAGAAAGGAACAGAGTCCCGAGAGAGCTCCTCTGTACATAGCTATTATCTCCTTAGAGTAAAGAAGGCCTTCCGTTGAGGGGGATGTCAGCAAACCTTTATTTTCTCCTAGCCTGTTGGCTCTGAGTATTCTTCTCTTCCACAAAGTACTATGTTCACATTTTCTGCGTCCTTCTCTCTGTCATGCATCCCTGAAAGAAGCGGCCATAATCCAGACCCTAAAGGGCTGAAGGGCAGATGAGCTAATGGGATTCGCTGCACATTCATGAACAGGCTCTGTTCAAATCCCCACCTAAGTTGGTCGTTCTCACTTTCCTAGGAGGAGGGATAATTATTCCTTCTAATAAGGAGGTGGGAAAAGGGAGGTTGGGGTGGAGGCAGTGCGGAAGGAATCTCTACGCCTCTGTGGGGATCAAGTGCAAAATCCTCCCATTGGGGTAGGACCTGAGGACAAGGAGGAGAAAGAGGAAGGAGATGCAGCAGGAGCAGTGCCAGCTGAGGCAGGAGGTAACTTACTCCTCTAAAATGAAAATAGCCTTATTTCTTCCTTGGTCAGAAAGATCATGGACATTCAGCAGAAATTAAGAAAATAGAAAGAAGAAAGTCAAAACCATCCAGGGGAAACCACTGTAGATATTTAGTGAAGAATATTCCACATGAGTTATTCATCATATCACACTCTTGTATACCCAGTATACATGTGTTCCTGGTTTAAATCCAACATGAGATAAGCAGGCTTGTCTACTGCCACATGGAATGAGGCGCCCATGGCAGACCTTCTTCCTGCCAGATTCTCTTGGCTCCCAAAACCCCAACAAAGGCTGAGAATTCCTATTGACACAACCAATAGATTGGAGTTGTCATCCTAACCACACACGCCATAGATAATGTTTTGTTTTTTTTTCCACTTCCGTAGGTAATGCAGATTCACTCATTCTTGCATTCATTCCTGTGTACAACAAATGTTAATGAGCACTCATTATGTGCCAGGCATTTGGCTAGATGATGAGAATATAGTGATTCCACTGAAGGTCTGTGGTGCCTAACCTCGAGGTACTTGTGGTCTGGTGAGGGAGGTTACAGGCCTGGTTTAATCACACTATAAATAATCAAAAACTGTGATGAGTGCCACAAAAGGGAGGCATAAGGAGCTGTGGGAGCTTATGGAAGAGCATTTAACCCAATTCTGGAGAGCAAGGAAGGTTTTATTATATTTATAGTATAATACAGAATACACTATGTATATATAGTATATTATAAATGTGTAAAATCCACTTTAACTTTTTATAAGGCTATATTGTATGTTATTCTATGGACAGATCATGAATAATTAAGCAATTCCCTACGGTTTTTTATTTTTTCAGTTTCATAAAGTGTTACAATGAAATCTTTGTGTTCTTTTAGCTACCTGAATATACCAGGCCACTTCCTGGCTCCACACCTTTGCCCATGCTTTTTGTCCACCCTTGTCCTCTTAATGTGGCCACTTTCTTCAAGATCCAAAATAAGTGTCACGTTCTCCACCCTTACTAATCCAGAGGGTGCGCCTTCATGGAACTTCTGGTGCCTCTTTTGCAGAGTGGCTTCTCTGAAAGCCATTTGGTTTATAACTTTCATGTGTATGTCTTGTTCCAGTTAGACTAGACCCTGTGGATGATGGGAATGGTTTCATCTGCATTACCCTTCTACGCAGATACTGATGCCAACCACACAAGCTACTGTCTAAAGAACACCGTGACATTAGACCTTGCGATGAGATGGTTTTATGATCCCCAGAGTACAGACCATGATACCAAGAGGTTAAACACCTGGCCCAAGATTGCATGACTAGCCATACCATGAGCTCTGGAGTCAAACAAAACTGGCCTCAAATCCCAGCTCTGCCACTTCACAGCTGTAGCTGGTGGCTCCTTAAATCTCCAGGGCTCAGTGTCTTCATCTCTAAAATGAGATTGGTAATGGCGCCTAAATCATAAAGTTGTGAGGATTCAATAAAGAGAGCACATACAAAGTAGAGCCACATCATAAGCCTGTTGAAATAACTGCGATTGAGCCCTGTGTACTTGACAATAAGGGGGAGAAAAATAATTTATTAGTAGGGGCTGTCCTCTCTCCTCCAGGCAATGAGGTCAGCTCCAGATTGAACATGAAGTCTGCTGTTGCCTCAGTCAAATTCTTTTCCCAGGTACCTCTCATGTTTGACCCTGCTGCCAAAATAAGTGTGATTTGGAGGTTAAAATATCCATATTCTCTCCGTATTGGATCTCCAAAACATCTAACCACTCCATCATGCATGCAAGCAAAAAAAGTAATGATCTAGTCTAACATTGTGAAAAAAAACCAAAAAACTGGCCACAGTGGGCATGTCGAGAATGAGAAGGGCACTCTCCACCATGGTAACTTCCTAAGGAATTTTCAAGGTTGATTTTGATCCTACTCAATGTTTGCCTTCTGAACCATCTTTAGTACCAAATACTCACATATGTGTCACTTTGCTACAGGTTAAATGGTAGAGGTGAGATTCCAACCATGCCATGTGCTGAGATCTGATCAAATCTTCATGCATTTCTCAGGAAGAAACTCAAGGGGAAGTGGGGAAGAGGCATTCCAGCAATAACGTGGTCTGCCACTTGCACAAAGACATATTTCTAGTGACTATCCAAGACACAGGTCTGTTTTACATTCAGAATAAAATTTCACCTTCACAGCCAGGCATTCATGGCCTTGGGTAATATGGCCTCAACCTACCCTACAGTTTTTCCCTCTGAAATCTGTTATATACAAACCCTCCACAACAGCAAGGCTGATTAACATGCTGGTCCACCTCCTCACTTCTCAGCATTTGTTCATATTTTTCCCTGCTGCTTGAATGCACTCTCTTCCTTACCCAGCTCAATCTACTATGCTGTAGAATCCAGTTTGGGTTGTGTATCTTGTGGGAATTTTTCCCTACAGTGGAAGGAATCTCTCCCTGTGATCTGCATTTAGCACTGACCATATTCCAACCTGGGGCACATCATTGTTTTTTTCCCCATCAGTTGCTTGACTCCAAGTAACAGGGTTCCTTAAAGATGAGGACAACTTGTTACTTATTGATTTGCTGATTTATTTATTTAGTTTTTTCTGTAGTCCAAAATGCCTCTAAAAAGGAGAGCACATCTTATCATTTCTTTATTCTCAGCCTTGCTACTTCTAGGCAGATATTATAAACTGCCAGAAATGTTTAGTGGTTGAATGATTGGTTTTATGCTTTGTCTTTTTTTTTTTTTTTTTCCACACTTCTGTGTGGAAACCTCAGAGAGGTTAGGCATTTCATGGGGGGTACCATCGACTAGCAGATTTTCAAAGCTGTAGAATAAGCTGGTCTCCAGCTAGTTTTTTTTGTTTGTTTGTTTGTTTTAGGAGGTACCGGGATTGAACCCAGAACCTCATACATGGGAAATAGGTGCTCAAACTGCTGAGCTACACCTGCTCTCCTCTGGCTAGTTTTGAGGACTGAAAGTATATTTTAAAAATTGGCCACTTCTCTTCAAGTACCCGCCTCCCAAGGAGATGACTGGCATTGGGCTGGTAGGCTTTTGTGGTCTGAGATTCCTTGCTAGAGCCCTTTTGTTCAAGTTGGCGTGGTTACTCAAGGATAGCAGGCCTAGGCAGTTTGAGGATCCCTCAGCAGCAGGATGGGTCTCCCCCATAGGTGAGGAAGCATCTTCAGGTCTGGAGAAGAAATATTTTAATCAGTCCATGACTTCTAGCAGAATGCCATGGACCTGTTGGGCTGGGGAATAATTTAGAAACACTTATTCTCTACTCAGCGTCCTACTAACTTGATTTATTTAAGTTCTAAAGTTTAATCTCCACAAGAATCATTCAAGATCCATAGTGTCAAGGCCATATAAGATGAGGAAACTGGTATTTATGAATTTTCAGTCCCCAGCAAGGCCACACAGCTCTTAGTGGCCAAGCCAGCAAGAGAAGCCTGTGCTTCTCTTAGGCACCTTGGGCCCTAAATAGGGTTGACATGGCACAGAACTCTTTGGGAAAGTCTCTCTCAATGCGCCAAGAAGGAATTTCAAACCCTTATAATAGATTGTTTACTTTTGATTGACTATTATTTTATTGAAAGAAAATACAACTGTGAATACTATACATTAATAGGTTTTATGGGTAACTAATGATTTGATGGACCATTATAATATCTAGTATTATACAAAGTGATCATTAGATTGCGAGAGGAGGAAAATGTGCTTAATTGCTAGAAAATAGAATCCTTCCTAAAAGGTAAAGATAGATATAGAGAAATAATTCGAAAGGTCAGGTTAATAAGCTCATTACTGGCTAGGTTAAAATGCAGCCCAATCCTTTATTTTTTCAGATGAATATATCATTTAGCTAAGTGAGTCCCTTCATTGGTAGCCTGGGCCTATTCTAACTAAGGCAGGGATCTGATGTAGACCTATGTGCTGCAGTGGAGAACAGTGGGATAAGAGCATGGGATAAAGAGCCAGAGGTCAAATCCTAGCTCCCCTCTTCACTGGCTGGGTAAACTTGACAGCATGCTATAACTTCTTTGTACGACGGTTTCCTTAACTGAAGAAAATGAAGATAAGACCTACCTCACAGAACTTCTGGGAGAATTACATGAGATAATTCATGTACCACATAAGGTGCAATTGCAAGTCAGTAATATGCTCTCAAAAATGTTAGCAATTATCTTCTAAACTAGAGGTCTGTAAACTTTTTCTATAAAGGGTCAGATAGTAACTATTTGAGGCTTTGCAAGCCATAAGGTCTTGGTCATAGCTATTCAAATCTACCTGTGTAGTGAGAAAGCAGCCATAGTTAAATATATAAACAAATAGACATGGCTATGTTCCAATAAAATTTTATTTACCTAAATAGGTGGCTAGTCAGATTTGACCTGTGGGCCATAGCTTGTTGACCCCTCTAACCCAAACTATGTAGGAATACACATTCCAACCTGACTGTAGGTCTTACAAGGATGGAAAATAATTGCAATGAGGTTTGGTGTTTATAAAGCAGCACTAAACTCAGTTCTACACTGAGAGCAAAAGGCTTGAGTTGTACATAGTGAAATGGTTCTTAAATCAGGATCATCATGGGAGGTTTTAAAAATACAAATTCCAAGACCCTACCTACCTAGTACTACCAAATCAGAGGATCAGGTGATATGGGCCATGAATCTGTATTTTTTTGGGCATTCTCATGTATAAAATCTGGCCTTGAATCTTCAGGGATTTAGTCTTGCAGCCACCTAGGGGAAAATGGTAAATGGGATCTATCTACCATACAGGTATACCGTGGAGATATTGTGGATTTGGTTCCAGTCCACTGCAATAAAGCAATTACGTGAATTTTCTAGATTCCCAGTGCATATAAAAGTTATGTTTACACTATACTGTAGTCGATTAAATGTTCAACCACATTGTGGCAAAACAGACAGACAAACAAACAAAACCAATGTAAACCCTTTAATTAAAAAATACTTTCAGGAGTTCCAGGAAGATGGTATTAGAGTAGGCAGGCAAGGCTTAACTCTTTCACAAAAACAATGGAGAAAGGGCCAAGAGCTGTCTGAAGAACCTGCCTTGTGGGATAGCAGACCAGGACAGTGCTTTGCAACCCCCAGGAGTGCGAGGGACAGAGAGATGAAGAACCTGGAATGACAACCACAGCAGATGGGAAGGGCACCCATCCCCCATCCTCAAGGCATGCAGCCTGGATAAAACCCCTGGTCCACTGAAGCTAACTGAGAGGCAATATATGTCTTTCTCCCTGAGAAAAGGGAGGGTGCAACTGAGGGTGGAAAGTGGTTTTTCTTCAGTGAATTTGGCCAACAGAGCCAGCTTTGAACCTTTAGTCTGACCAGACCAGAAACACCAGCAAGTTGAGATTGAAAGAGACACCTCTGTGGAAAAGTTCACAGTACCATCTGCTGGCTGGCCAGGAAACTGCAAGGAGAAAAACTGCTTTTAAGTCTCTCTTATCCTGAACTTCTGGGAGAAAATCTGTGCCCCTTTATTGAGCCCTTGGTCCAATTTTGATAACTTAAGCTGGCAATTTTAAAGAATCAGAATAAGTTGAATCAAAAATCAAAGAAGAGCCATGAATAAAAAATCACTAGGCAAGAGAGAGAAATTGACTGTCAGAGTAAATCCACCAACATATTCAGATGCCTAGACATCAGTAAATTATTACAAGCCATACAAGGAAACAGGCAGAAATGGCCCAGCTAAAGGAACAAACTAAATATCTTGATGAGGTACAGGGTTTAAGACAACTAATCAATAATAATCACAAAAATCTCCTAAATGAATTCAAAGATTTGAAGGAAAATATGACTAAAGAGATAAAGGATATTAAGAAGACACTGGGTGAACAAAAAGAACAAATTGAAAGCCTTCAAAGAAAGGTAACAGAGTTTAAGGGAATGAAAGACACAATGAATAAGATTAAAATACATTAGAGGCACTGAACAGAAGATTTGGATTGCTCAAAGACAGAATTAGTGATTTTGAGGACAGAACATATGGACTGGAAAAGACAGGAGAACAGAAAGAGAAAAGAATGGGAAAAAATGGAACAGGGTCTAAGGGAATTGAATGACAGTGTGAAATGCAAAAACATACACATTATCAGTGTCCCAGAAGGAGAAGAAAATGGAAAAGGGGCAGAAAGAATGTTTGAGGAAATAATGACTGAAACTCCCTATTCTTCTGAAAGACAAAAATATAAATAGCCAAGAAGGACACACACCCCAAACAGAATAAATTCAAATAGACCTACCCCAAGACACCTACTATTCAGAATGACAAATATCAGAGATAAAGAGATTATTCTGAAAGCAGCAAGAGAAAAGCAAAGCATTACATACAAAGGAATCTCAATAAGATTAAGTGCTGACCTCGAATCAGAAACCATGGAGGTGAGAAGAAAGTGGTATGATGTATTTAAGGTACTGAAAGAGAAAAACTGCCAGCCAAGAATTCTGTACTGGCAAAAATGTGCTTCAAAAATGAGAGTGAGTTTAAAGTCTTTATAAACAAACAAAAACTGAGAGAGTATGTTACCAAAAGACCAGAATTATAAGAGATATTAAAGGAAGTACTGCAGCCTAAAAGGAAAAAACAAGGATGAGAGACTTGGAGAAGAGTGTAGAAATGAAGATTATTAGTAAGAGTAACTTAAAGGGTAAAAAGATAGACAATAGCAGGATACGACAACAAAAAGCCAAAAGATAAAATGGATGAAGTAAGTAATGCCTTTACAATAATAACAGGGAATGTTAATGGCTTAAATTGCCCAAAGGACATAAACTAATAGACTGGATAAAAAATATGAGCATCTATATGCTGTATACAAGAGACCCACCTCAGACGTCAGGACACAACCAGTTTGAAAGCGAAAGGTCGGAAAAACATATTCCACACAAATAGTAGCAAAAAAGAGCAGTAGTAGTGATACTAATATTGAACAAAATAGATTTTAAATGCAAAACTGTTATAATGGATGAAGAAGGTCATTATATATTAATAAAAGGGACAATTCACCAAGAAGAAAAAATTATAATAAATATTTATGCCCCTAAGCTGGGTGCCCTGAGATATATGAAGCACACACTGGCAAAACTGAAGGGAGAAATAAATATCTCTATAATAATATTTGAAGACTTCAATATACCACTCTTAGTATTGGATAGAACAACTGGACAGAGGATAAGCAAAGAAACAGAGATCTTGAATAATATGATAAATGAACTAGACCTAATAGACACTTATAGAGCATTATACCCCAAAACAGCAGGATATACATTCTTTTCAAGTGCTCATGGATCCTTCTCTAGGATAGGCCATATGTTGGGTCACAAGACAGGTCTCAATAAATTAAAAAAGATTGAAATTATACAAAACACTTTCCCAGTTCATAACAGAATGAAGATATAAATCAATAATGGATGGAGAAAGCGAAAATTCATAAATATATGGAGATTAAACAACACACTCAAATAATCAGGGGGTCAAAGAAGAGATTGCAAGAGAATTCAATAAATATCTTGAGATGAATGAAAATGAGAGCACAGCATATCAAAACCTACTGGACACTGCAAAGGCAGTGCTGAGAGGGAAATTTCTAGCCTTCAATACTCACATTAAAAAAGAAGAAAGACCCAAAATTGAAGGCCTAACTGCACACCTGGATTAGAACAGCAAACTAATCCCAAACCAAGCCAAGGGAAAGAAGTAATAAAGATCAGAGCAGAAGTAAATGAAATTGAGAACAAAGAAACAGGAGAGAATTAACAAAACCAAAAGTTGGTTCTTTGTGAAGATCAACAAAATCGACAAATCCTTAGCTAGACTGACAAGGGAAAAAAGAGAGAAGATGCAAATAAATAAAATCAGAAATGAGAGGGGGGACATTGCCACTGACCCCACAGAAATAAGAGATCATAAGAGGATACTATGAACAACTTTATGCCAAAAAAACTACACAACATAGATGAGGTGGGAAAATTCCTGCAAATACATGAACAACCTACACTGACCCTAGAAGAAACAGAAGACCTCAACAAACCAATCACAAGTAAAGAGATTGAAACAGTTATTAAAAATCTCCCAAAGATGAAAAGACCAGGACCAGATGGCTTCATGGGTGAATTCTACCAATCAGTGACAATCTAACACCATCAAGCTCTTCCATAAAATTGAACAGGAAAGAACACTACCAAACTCATTCTATGAAGACAACATCAACCTAATACCAAAACCAGATAAAGATACTATGAAAAAAGAAAATTACAGACCAATATCTCTTATGAATATAGATGCAAAAATCCTTACCAAAATACGTGGAAACTGAATCCAAGGGCACATAAAAAGAATTATACATCATGATCTAGTGGGTTTTATCCCAGGTATGCAAGGGTTTTTCAGCAAAAAGAAAATCAAATAGTGTAATAAACCACATTAATAAATTGAAGAAAAATCACATGATCCACTTGATTGACGCAGAAAAGGCATTTAACAAAATACAGCATCCTATCTTGAAAAAAACACTCCAAAAGACAGGAATAAAAGGAAGCTTTCTCAGTATAGTAAAAGGCATATATGAAAAACCTACAGCTAACCTTGTGCTCAACGGTGAAAGACTAAAAGCTTTACTGCTGAGATCAGGAACAAGACTAGGATGCCCACTGTCACCACTGTTATTCAATATTGTGCTAGGAGTCCTGGTGAGAACAATTAGGCTAGATAAAGAAAAAAAAGGCAGCCAAATAGGAAAGGAAGAAGTAAAACTTTCACTATCCGCTGATGATATGATCCTATATCTAGAAAATCCTGAAAAACCCACAACAAAGCTACTAGAACTAATAGACAAGTTCAGCAAAAAGAAAGAATACAAGATTAATATGCAAAAATCAATAGCATTTTTTTTAGTAATAGATATTTTTATTTTTTATTTTTTTTAAGGTTTATTTATTTATTTCTCCTCCCCTCCCCCCTTATTGTTTTGTACTCGCTGTCTGCTCTCTGTGTGTTCTTATCTGCTTGTCTTCTCTTTAGGTGGCACCAGGAGCTCATCCTGGGACCTTCTGGAGTGGGAGAGAGGTGCTCAATCTCTTGTGCCACCTCAGCTCCCTGGTCTGCTGCATCTCTTATTGTCTCTCCTCTGTGTCTCTTTTTGTTGCATCATCTTGCTGCATGAGCACTCCGCATGGGCCAGCTCACCACGTGGGCCAGCTTCCCTTTCACCAGGAGGCCCTGGGAATCGAACCCTGGGCCCTCCTATGTAGTAGACGGGAGCCCAATCGCTTGAACCACATCCGTTTCCCTCAATAGCATTGTATATACTACTGATGAGCAATCAGAGGAGGAAAATCAGAAAAAGATTCCGTTTATAATAGTGACTAAGAGTATCAAATATTTAGGAATAAACTTAACCAAGGACATAAAGGACCTGCATTCAGAAAACAATAAAACATTGCTAAAAGAAACTGAAGATTTAAATAAATGGAAGGACATTCCATGTTCGTGGGCTGGAAGACTAAATATCATTAAGATGCCAATTCTAACCAAACTGATTTACAGATTCAATGCAATCCCAACAGCCATTTTGCAGAAAAGAAAAGCCAATTATCAAATTTATTTGGAAGGATAAGGGGCCCCAAATGCCAAAAATATCTTAAATAAGCAGAATGAAGTTGGAGGGCTCTCACTTCCTGACTAAGCATATTACCTAGCTACACTGGTAAAAACAAAACAAAACAAAAACAAACAAAAAAACAGCATGGTACTGGCATAAAGATAGACAGATTGACCAATGGAACTGAATCCAGAACTCAGAAATAGACCTTCATATCTATGGTCAAGTGATCTCTGACAAGGCTTTTAAGTCTATTCAACAAATGGTGCTGGGAGAAATGGATATACATTTCCAAAAGAAAGAAAGAGGACCCCTATCTCACATCTTATACAAAAATTAACTCAAAATGGATCAAGGACATAAACATAAAAGCTACAACCATAAAATTCCTAGAAGAAAATGTAGAAAAACATCTTCAAGATCTTGTGGTAGGTGGTAGTTTCTTAAACTTTACACCCAAAGCACGAGAAAAAAAAGAAAAAATAGATAAATGGTACCTGCTCAAAGTTAAACACTTTTGTGCTTCAAAAGACTTTGTCAAGATAGTAAAAAGGCAGCCTACTCAATGGGAGAAATTTTGAGAAATATTGAGAAAACACGTATCTCAATATAATAAGGGTTTGATCCATGTTACATAAATAGATCATACAACTCAATGATAAAAAGACAAGCAACCCAATTAAAAAACGGGCAAAAGACTTGAATAGACATTTCTCCAAAGAGGAAATACAAATTGCCAAAAAGCACATGAAAATATGTTCAACATCACTAGTTATTAGGGAAATGCAGATCAAAACTTCAATGAGATACCATTTCACACTTGTAGAATAGCCATTATTTTTAAAAACCCAGAAAACTACAAGTTCTGGAAAGTATATGGAGAAACAGGAACACTCCTTCACTGTTGGTGGGAATATAGACTGGTGCAGCCTTTGTGGAAGACAGTTTGGCAGTTACTCAAGAAGCTGAATATAGAACTGCCATATGATCCAGCAATTCCATTACTAGGAACATATTCAGAAGAACTGAAAGCAAGGATGCAAACTGACATTTGCACACCGATGTTCATAGCAGCATTATTCACAATTGCTAAAATATGGAACCAGTCCAAGTATCTAACAACTGATGAATAGATAAACAAAATGTGGTATATGTACACAATGGAATACTATTCAGGTGTAAGAAGAAATGAAGTCGGGATACATATGACAACGTGGATGAATCCAGAGGATATTATGTTGAGTGAAATAAGCCAGACACAAAAGGACAAATATTGTATGGTCTGACTAATAGGAACTAAATATGATGAGTAAACTCATGGAAGCAAACTCTAGAGGATAGGTTATTAGGAAATAGAATGTGCATTGAGAATGGAAGACGATGCTTAATGTATGTAGATTATTAAGGTTAATCGTAAAAATGTGTGACTGAATAGAGTTGAGACTAACACATTAAAATGAGTATAACACTGCTGTTTTATAAATGAGATTGTGGCTGAAAGGGGTAGTCTGTGGACAAATATCAATTGAAAGGAAACTTGAGAAAAATCTAGAGAATGTATATAAGAATGATTGGTGGTGGATGAAAACTGTGGTTAATAGTATAAATATAAGAATGCTCTTCTTTTACAAAGTGCTAAGAATATGGTGATACACAGGGGAATTACAATGGATGATAGTTAATAGTAATTTTCTAATATATGGGCTGCAGTTAGTAATATTTTGACGATGCTCTGCAGTTTGTAACAAATGTTTCACAACAATGGAAGATATTGGTGGTGGGGAGATGTATGGGAGCCTTATATGATCATATGCATGTTTGTTTTGTAAATTCACAAATTTTGCTATACATTATTTAGGTATGTTCATAAATGAATGATATACTTCAATAAAATTTTATTTAAAAAACTTATTGCTAATAAAATGGTACTCATCATTTGAGCCTTCAGCGAGTCACAATCTTTTTGCCAGTGGAAGGTCTTGTCTCAATGTTGATGGCTGCTGACTGATAAGAATGATGGTTGCTGAAGGTTGGGGTTACTGTGGCAATTTCTTAAAATAAGATAACTATGAAGCTTGCCACATCGATTGACTCTTCTTTTCCTGAAAGATCTCTCTGTAGCATGTGATGCTGTTTGATAGCATTTTACCCAGAGTAGAACTTTTTTCGAAGTTGGAGTCAGTCCTCTCAAAACTCGCTGCTGCTTTATCAACTAAGTTGATGTAATATTCTAAATCCTTTGTTGTCATTTCAACAATGTTCACAACATCTTCACCAGGAGTAAATTCCATCTCAAGAAACCACTTTCTTTGCTCATCTATAAGAAGCAACTACTCATCCATTCAAGTTTTATCATGAGATTGCAGGAATTCAGTTACATCATAAAGCTCCACTTCTAATTCTAGTTCTCTATTTCCACCACATCTGCAAGTACTTCTTCCACTGAAGTCTTAGACCCCTCAAAGTCATCTATGAGGGTTGGAATCTACTTCTTCTAAACTCCTGTGAATGTTGATATTTTGATCTCATCCCATGAATCACAAATGCTCTTAATGGCATCTGGATTAGTTAATCCTTTTCAGGTGGTTTTCAAGTTATTTGCACAGCTCCATCAGAGGATTCACTCTCTATGGCAGCTATAGCCTTAAAAAATGTATTTCTTAAGTAATAAGGCTTAAAAGCCAAAACATCTCCTTGGTCCATGGGCTGCAGAATGGATATTGTGTTAGCAGGAAAGAACACATCAGAGCTTTTTTGTTGACCAGGTGCATTGTCAAAGAGAAGTAATACTTTGAAAGGAATCTTTTTTCTGAGCATAGGTCTCAGCAGTGGGTTTAAATGTTTTGTAAACCTTGTAAACAGATGTGTTGTCATCCAGGCTTTGTTGTTCCATTAATAGAGTACAAGCTGTGTAGATATAACATCATTCTTAAGGGCCCTAGGCTTTCAGGATGGTAAATGAGCATTGGCTTCAACTTAAAGTCACCAGCTGCATTACTCCTAACACGAGAGTCAACCTGACTTAGAAGCCAGGCATAGCCTCTTGTGTGGCTATGAAATTCCTAGATGGTATCTTCTTCCAATAGAAGGCTATTTTGTCTACATTGAAAATTCATCGTTTAGTATAGCCACTTTCATCACTTATCTTAGCTAGATCTTCTGGGTAACTTGCTGCAGCTTCTACATCAGCACTTGCTGATTCACCTTACACTTTTAGGTTATGGAGACAACTTCTTTCCTTACATCTCATGAACCAAACTCTGCTAGCTTCAAACTTTTCTTCTACAGCTTTCTCACCTCTCTCAGACCTCATAGAATTGAAGAGAGGTAGGGCCTTGCTCTGGATTTGTTTTTTTTTTTTTAAGATTTATTTAATTTATTTATTTCTGATACACGCCCCCCCATTGTTTGTGCTGTCTGCTTTCTGTTCGTCTTCTTTTTTTAAAGAAGCAACTGATAACTGAGCCTGGAACCTCCCATGCGGGAGGGAGGCACTCAATCACTTGAGCCATTTCTTGTATCTCTCACTGTGTTTCCTCACTGTGTCTCTTCATGTGTTGTCATCTTGCTGCATCATCTTGTTGCTTCAGCTCGCCACGCCAGCCCATTGAGCCAGCCCGTCTTCTTTAGGAGGCACTGAGAACTGATCCTGGGACCTCCCATGTGGTAGGGAAGCGCCCAACTGCTTGAGCCACTTCCACTTCCCTGGATTAGGTTTTGACTTACGGGAATGTTGTGGCTGGTTTGATCTTCTATCCTGACCACTAAAACATCTTCCATATCAGCAATAATGCTGTTTCACTTCCTTATAATTCATGTGTTCTCTTTTAATTTCCTTCAAGAACTTTTCCTTTGCATTCACAACTTGGCTGTTTGGCAGAAGAGGCCTTGCTTTTCACCTATCTTGGCTTTCAACATACCTTCTTCACTAAGCTTAATCATTTCTAAATTTTGGTTTAAATTGAGAGACTTGCGACTCTTCCTTTCACTTGAACATTTAGAGGCCATTGTGGGGTTATTAATTGGCCTAAATCCAATGTTGCTGTGTCTCAGGAAATAGAGAAGGCCTGTGGAGAGGGAGAGAGATGGGGGATTGGCTGGTAGGTGGAACAGTCAGAATACATGCAAATTTATCAATTAGGTTTGCTGTCTTATATGACTCATGGTGCTCCAAAACAATTACAGTAGCAACATCAAAGGTCACTGATCACTAAATCATCAAATCCAATAATGAAAAGGTTTGAAATATTGCAAGAATTACCAAAATGTGACACAGAGACATGAAGTGAGCACCTGCTGTTGGAAAATGGCACTGATAGATTTGCTTGATGCAACATTGCCACAAACCTTCAATTTGTAAAAATCACAATATCTGCGAAGCGCAAAAAAGCAAAGTGCAATAAAACGAGGTATGCCTATAGTTTCCAAGCTTAACCTTCAGGAGTCTATTACAAAGGCTCTTTGATCCTCTATTGGAGGTAAATCTGCTTTGAAGAACATCTAGAACCTTGAGGTGATCACTAGAAGTGTCATCAAGCCTTTCCTTTTAACAGATCCATATTCATTCCAGAGATAAATGAGCTCTAACTTACTGAGATCATGAGCCCCCCCAGAGGAACTTGTGACGCTGGCAAGATGCATGTCAGTTGTGGAAGTAGAACACCAACAAAGCTAAGTCCTCATTAAAAAACTAACAAAATTAAAATTTTACCATGTTTCTGTGGTCCCCTGGAAAGATGTTGATTAGGTTTTTGACACTCTGCCAAAAGCAAAGTCGTAGGGGTGGATGTGGCCCAAATGGTTGGGCGTCTGTCTCCCATATGGAGGGACCTGGGTTCAATCCCTGGGACCTCCTGGTAAAAAAAAAAAATATATATATATAGAAGGGCGCGTGGGCCTCCAGGCCCTGTGCATGGAAGCGCTGTCAGGCCCCACAAGCGGGTGAGCCCCCCAGGCCCCGCATGTGGGTGCGCCGTCAGGCCCCACAAGCCACAAAGCAAGATGATGACATAACAGGAGAGTGACACAAGGGAGAGCCAAGACGAGACATGCTGAAAAACCAGGAACTAAGGTGGCGCAGGAGATAGGACGCCTCTCTCCCACATCGGAGGTTCCGAGGATCGAATCCCAGTGAAGACAGGAGGAGAAGGATGAGAAGATGAGAAGAGAGGGCAGGAAATAGACACAGAGAATTGCCCAGCGAATGGACACAAAAACAGCAAAAACGGGGTGGGGGGCGATAAAAATGGATAAAAGTAAATAAATAAATAAATCTTTAAAAAAAAAAAAAA
>JAQZBX010027824.1:0-20155 GCA_029593785.1 Cabassous unicinctus
CTTGCTTCATCAAAGTGTGCAAGCCTAAAAAGAAATAGAGTCTGCTAGCAAGATGGGATTCAGAATCTCTGGTAATGTAATCCTGGAGTGACATCCAATCATCGTTGTTTTAGTCCATTGGTTAGAAGCATGTTACTAGGCCAGTCATACCCAAGGGAGTGGATTACATCAGGGCATGAATACGAGAAATTTGGAATCACTGGGAGCCATCTGAGAAATCTTTCTTCCATATCAAGCAATTAAAAAAATTCACTGCTCATTTGGCCAAAGTAAATAGTTAGATATTTGATGTGACTACCCTAATAGTTGTTAATATACTGCAAGTTTAACAACCTTAGACGTGACATAAGGATCAAAGGGAATAACATATGCTTTAAAGTTCTATGAAGAAAGAAGCCTCCTTGATTCTAAATATTATTTGTCTCGAGTTTTATTTGAAGAGAACTTATAAACTCAAAGAGATACCATCAATAGTTCTCTCACCTTCGTGTGTGGTATGGGTTCATTTTAACAATGAATATTTATAAATTATATTTTAGGCATAATGCAAGTGAGTTAAAGGATACACTTATAAGATTAAAATCTTTACCTTGAGGAACTAATAATATAATAGAAAAAAAAAACAACAACACATCAAAACACCATAATGAAAGGCAGGACGTATGAAAGTGCTATGCAGTTACAGAAAGAAGAGGCAAGTATTCAGAGGAAACAGCAAAGGCCAAAATACAGTGGTTCAAATTCAAATGGCATGAATTGAGGAAAATGAGAACACCAGGCTGGAGGAATAGGAATTGTTTTGGACATAATAATTGCTTATATTTATTTAGCCCTTTCTCTGTGCCAGATACTTCTTTAAATACTTATCTACCTTAATTCGCTTAATCCTCACAATAAAATTTTAGGATAGGCAATATTATCAGTCATGTTACCAGTTTGCAAAAGAGGAAAGTAGATACTGAGCATGTGAATGGCTTCCCATGTTTCTACAACTAGGAACTGACAGAAATGGGATAAATGGGATTCCAGCCAGTTATTCTGGCTCCATAACCCAAGTTCATAAAGTAGGTTAAAGCCAGTTTATATAGTGCTATGAATGTAGTATCTTCTCTAATTTTCCCTCTTCTGTTGTTATTAGTCATGTGACCATGGAGAAAACATAGAACTGATGGACCTGAATTTTCTTTTCTATAAAATTAAGATTTAGGAATAGATTATCCCTAATGACCCTCCAAGTTTGAATAGTCTATGGTTCCAGTATTTACAAATAATTTTACCCTGCAGGCAGCATGGAAGAGTTTTGACAGAAAAGAGTTATGGTCAAAGGAACATTTTAGGAAATTTTTTTGGCAAGAAGTGCTAGGCAGTCTGGAATAGAGAAAGAATATAGTTAGAAGAGCCAGATAGGAGACCATTGCCAATGTAGTAGCGGTGGGAATAAGAAGAGATGGGTGAAAGAAATAACAGAGGATGGAGCAAAAGGATTAGTGGGGAGTGAGATGATGTAGTAGGAATTCCAAGGCCATGTCGGCAAGATTTGTGTCAATACCTGTGTCGATATCTTACTAACTGTGATCCAAGGAAAGTTACCTTAATACTCTAAGTTTCAGTAACACGGGAATAATAAGATAGCTTTGGTTGTGTTGGTATGTCTATGCCACAGTGAAAAGCAGTCCTTAAATATCAGTCAATTACTTAATACAATAAGCTTTTATTCCTTTTTGCTTAAAATCTGCTGCGATTCTATGTAATTTTCCAGAGCAGTTGCCCAATATGAGATGATTAGCAATCCAAACTCCACAACCCAACACAAGATCTCCTAGTAAACATAGCAAAAGAATGAACAGACAGGTTATGCAGGGCCTTTTGATTGTCACCTTTTGTAAGACACTTCCTCTGATTTCCCATTGGCTAGAAGCAGTCATATGACCCTGCCTAATATAAGGGGCTGGGAAGTGAAGTCTTCTGTATGCCCAGGAAGGAGAAGAGAACAGACATTGGGGATCATTAATGATGTCTACAAAACCCACCCAGTTTATCCTAGTGTCTTAAGTTTGCCAGGGCTGCTATGAAAAATATCACACAATGGTTTGATTTCTTGGCCTGTAGTTGCATCTCTGCCTCCACATGGTGATCTCTGTCTTCTTCTCTGGCTTCTACTGACTGACTGCATCCGAATTTTCTCTGCCTATAAAGACTTCGGTAATATGGATTAAGGTCCACCCTCATTCAGTTCGTCACACCTTCCCTGATAACATCTTCAAAAGTCCTATTTTGGTTCACATTCACACCCTGACTCAATAACATTATCAAAGATCCTATTTACAAATGGGTTCACACCCGTAGGGTGACTGAGATTTGGGTTTGAACATGTCTCTGAGGGGAACATGATTTCACTACCACAATTAGCATAGTATTGCTAATTGTGATTAAATAAATAAATCGATTAAGATTCCTAGTTCAAGATACATACAATTGGTAACATTTTTTCACTTTTCACTTTACTCATGACATGATTAGTGCTATAGGTATGGGGAATATGGAAAGTAATCTTTAAAAAAGTGCCCCCAAGTATTTAAAGATATGTTTTTTCTTTTCAGTTTCTTTCTGTCATTCTCTCTCTACATTTTTCTCTTTGTCTCCCTCATGCACACATACATGCTCACTCATATTGCACATATATGCATGTAACAGAGCTTAATCATGGAACACAGAGATATCCTAAGCACATTGAATTAACTTGGGTCTCTCAATTTGGGCTAAATATCCACAGATCTAGTTATTAAGATTTTCAGGAGGGATAAATCCAGTACACTCCTAAGGTCAATCCCTAAGTTAAAATTTCTTTAATTCTTTTTCTTCCTTCTGGTATTTCTGGGAGTCATAAAATCTGACTTTAGGTCCAGACCTCCTAAAAATCATTTCTAATATTCCAGATCTTGGTTCTCAATAGGGGGCTGTTGGCATTTTAGGTGGGATAGTTCTTTGTTGTGCTGACATAAATTTTCAGGATTTTATTATCCCTGATTTCTGCATCTAAATGCTTCAAGAACCTCTTAATCATTGAAACAAACAAATCTGCCCTACACATTTCCAAATACCCCTGGCTTTGAAGTTCTCTCATGGTTGGGAAACACTGTCTAAGTCTATGATTTAGCGTATCTCAGATACTCTGTTAAGAGAATGAATAGTGATGGTGTAGGGCAGAAAACAAAATAACAAATAAGAAGCATTAGATATTATAGTCTTGATATGCTGGGACCTTCTAAATTTTAAATAAATCAGAAAAGTGATTCTTTTCGTACAATCAAGGAGAGGAGGTCTTCAGTGCTTGGAATACAAGCCAAGTTTTAGAAATTTATCATAGATATTTTAGCCTGGGTCTATTAATTTAATAATTCACTTATTCAACAAATACTTAACATTTTCTACTCTGAGAGATGCTAGAATAACAAAGATGAAAAATATACAGTCAGGCATAATTATTCAAAAGCTTCATTTGAACCTAGATTCTTTCTGAGGGGGAAGACGTGGTGTTAGTCTGTTAGACTAACAGACTTAAAATGTCTTATAAATTACTGAATTTGAGTTACCTATAACTGATGAGTTTATTGTTTTTTGTGTCAGATCTAGTGGTATCTAATATAGTAAGAAGATACAGTTATAGATGTAAAATAGAGCAATATGTTTGCACTTGAGTTTGTGGACTGAGTCTTTTGATTATAAAATGCATTCCTTCTCCACGGAATTTCCCATAGTCAGATTCTGTGATCCCTGAGAGACCGTCTGGTTGTATGGCCTCCCATGAAACTGCATGGAGCAAGGAATAGAAATGTTAGATTATTTAATATACTTGATAGGTCTTTCCCCAGATTTAAACATTTATATCCCTTTTTACACTGGCTCTCTTACACTTTTGTTACTGTGTCAGCATTACTTAGTCTCATCAATCCTGGGACCCTGAAGAAATTTCATCTCTGGGCCTTTGATACTGAGGATCAGACATCAAACGATGATGAATTCAGCTGAGAGCTGCCATCTGAGGAGGTGCATACCCTCTTCATTTTTAGTCACGGCTGCCTGAAGGCTTCTTCTTTTAGAATGCCTGTATCTTTACTAGTTAAGAATTGCCTTGGGGGCTATGGAGCAAAGTATCTAAGAGCCCACTTGAATACCTGTCCAAAATTGGTTCATCCCTTTTTTCTCCTAATTTGCTTTTCCCTTAGTATCCCCTGTATTAGTTATAACCCTACTCTAAGGCAGACATTTGAGAAATAATATCATCTCCTTTTGCTAACTTATTTCCCAATATCTAATTAATCAATTAATCCATCAAAGATATGTTGCTGAATCTACTCCTAAATATGTCTAGAATAAATCTCATTCACTGCAACTCAGCCATCAGTGCTGTTATTCAGGCTGTCACTATTACGATTGGGACGGCTTGTCAACTGGACCCTGAGCCTCCAGACTTGCTTCCCTCTAATTCACTCTCCTTACTACAAGCAAAGTAGTTTTTTCCTTAACCCAAACAGGATCATGGTATTTTCCAGCTTTCAATGCCTCAATATTCCTCAAAGCTAACAGCAAAAAATTGGAACATCTTAGCTTAGTACTTAAGACCTTTTATGATCTGGCCACTGGTTTCTCAACTCTTTTTCTGCCATTCCCCACACACAACTGCTTCTGCATGTACGTGGGTCCTTAGCCTGAATGCTATGCTGATGTGATGGGTGTCATCCAGAGGATGGCCTCCATTGCCTCTGCACTTGCTGAGGTGTCCATTGCCTCTGGTCATCTAGTCCGTGAATTCTGGATCCTTTTCTTTTCACGCTCTCTGTGAGGACCACTGGAAGCTACTACAGTCTTAAACATCTCATAATTCTGATGTCTTTTCTTCATGTTGGAGTACACAGGACAATGTGAGGCTGCCCTCAGGCCCATCATTAACCTCTTTTCCTGGGCTGAAGGACCAAGAGGTCAATTGGAGCATCAATAACACAAAACAGACTGAATATTTCAGATCAGATCATGAGCTCCTAAAAAAACTGAAAATAAAGTGTATGAAAAGATGGAATTAACTAATTTCTAGCTTATTTGCTTTGAACTGACTTGGCAAAGAAAAAGGAAAACAGAAAATATTTATATTTTAAGAACTTAAGAAACACTTTAAAAAATATCAGTGAGTTTCTTTTTGAGAATTTCTTGGTCCTGTGTAGCATCTTTCACGATACAGACACCTAAAAGATTCTCTTCTGTGAGGCAGAAAAATTGAGCCTGAAAGTCTTTATGGTTTGGAATAGACATTTTATTAAAATAAAGATAAAGGAACATTCCAATGAGAGGATTTCTAAAGGAGCAGTCCAGGTGTTTTCCAAGGAGCCGGTGTTGCCAAGATTGTCAAAAAATTGCTTTGGAGTTTTTAACTGAATGTAAGAAAAATCCAGAATAGTCAAGTCCGTAATAACAAAAGCTGCAGCAAGAGGGATTGTTGTCAATGCAGCACGAAAAAGACAACCAGAGTTAGTGAGGAAATCTTCCTGTTTTTGTGTTTCCCAAGGAGCTAATATTTTATGCAGATGATCAGTCAATACATGTACAAGTATTGACTTTGTACACTCCCTATGGATTTGCCTTCAAGCTCAAAATTTTGATTACTGCTTTGAATAAGGATGTGGTCACTGAATCTGCAGGTGCAGTCAAGCCTCCGTGTTGTGTGGCTATTATGATTCGTCACAGAGATGCTCAATCCTGCCGCTTTGGTGTAATAGACTAATTCCTTCTCCAAGTTTCTGAGCAAAGCCAGGGGAAGGCTTTAGGAAGGAAACAAGTTGTAGTTACTCTTCTTCCAACTGCAAAAGAATAACAAAAGGAAGGAGAATAAAGAATAAAGAAAATGTTTATTTTTTGAACAGTCATTTCAATCGGAAAATAAAACTGTCTCCTCAGAGTCTAGTTTACTGTCTTCCTGGGATTGGTGTGTGTTGCAGCCCTAACCTACCTCCACTTAAGTGTGAGTCAACAATTAGTGTCTGCTTACAATTTTAGGTCTTACTTAGAACACGACGAGCCAGGATTTCAACTGACTTCTGAAATAATTTTATCTTCAAAACATCATGAATGTAGCCTGCCTTTATCTCTATCTCACTCCATTAACATGCTATAAACTATTGAGTGGTTTTATGATGCAAATATATAATATTTATTTAAGTTACTCTATAATTTTTTGAAGGGCTCTAACACATTATTTTACAGACAGCATGGATGCTTCTGAGTGATACCTATGATATTATTTGAAGAAATTCTTTATATATCTCTACCTGTTCACAAAAGACTTTAATTAAAATATGTTGTTTTGCTATCTTTTTCTAGTTCACTTTGATTGTCAAGTCATGCATCCTTCAAAGTTAAAGGCCTAACAGAACAAACTGACCAGCTTAAAAATAAAAACCGCATTTATTTCTTGACTACAAGTATCAACTTTAGTATGTAAATTATTCCTTCTCTTCTAGCACCATAAACAGTTGCCATGGTGTTTCTAAATAAGAATTTTACATTTAATATGTGGAGGTTTTAAAAAAAAAACAAAAGGTACTGAGCATGCTTATCCTAGGGTCTCACAGAAGATATAGGACATATTTGATTCCTCTGGCGAACTACAAAATAGATTGTGGTCCAGATGCCAAACGTGAGTTTTTTTTTTCTTAAATAAGAACCCACTAGAAATAGGACAATCTATTTGGTCTAAGAGTTTTAGAGGAAGGAATGCATTTGTTTAGCTAATAGGGTCACCCTGGCTTTAACCATGGATGATGCTTTATGTTAACAGCGGGAAAACAATTTTATCTTTTCTCTCAAGCCCCTTTGCTTGACGGACTGTGATGACTTGTCCAAATTGGGATTACTAGATGCTGTGTTGTTCACATGGAGATAATTTCTCCTTTAAACCCAAAGCCAAGTATAGAAAATCCTTGACATCTGTATCTATTTTGTATCAGAGACTTGAGTTTCTTTTATTATTAAAACAACTTTCAAAAAAGTCTCCTAAGCACAGCTATTTGCATTTCTTTATAGCCTCTTCTGATCTCTGATATAAATATGCAGCTTTAACTGTTATTATCTTTTGAATTGGGATTTTTATCTGAGAGCACAATGCATTACAGAGTCTCTTGAAAATCATCTATCAGATCTCTTTATAGAATGAACGTATGCACTGCTACTGTAGTATTCTCAAGGAGTATACTATGTAAATACAAATTGCATGCCTGAGATTTATTTTTGTAGGAAACAGGACTTTGCTTCTAAAAAGCTTTTATGTATATTCTTTCACAGAAAATATGCATTGTTTAACCATTTGGGGAGCATAAGTCATTAAATGGATAATGTCTGTACATTGTGTAATGACTGAACAGCATATAAATGTAACCTACTTTGAATTTTGTAAAACAAAACAAATACCAAAACTGTAGGCTCTCCTTGTTTTTCTGCCCACATTTTCTGTGTTGTGTAAGTGTGCACACAGGTGTGTATGTGTGTGTCAAGGCGTTGTAAGGGACAGAAATAACTTTAAAAAAAATAAAAGAAAATGGAAATCTCCCCAAAAAGAAGATTTCTACCAAAAATTTTTTATCTAAAATTGTCTAAAGTCCTGGAGTTCATTTAATTGCCATGATGATATCTGAGCATTTTCTAGTAATTCAGTCTTTTAAAAGAAAATTATGTAGTCCTATAGTGTACAAAGCATAGATCCTTTTATCTCTATAGAAATTACTACAGTGTTCTTGTGTACTTAATTTGGTTAAGCAGACCCTTTTCTACTAGCATATTAGCTTTGTGGAAGAAACATAGGCTTTGAATATGGGCTCAAATCGTGAATTACCTACTTACCAGCTGACTAATTTTGGGGCATATTACTAGCTTTTTTGAGCCCAATTTCTTCACAGGTGTGGAAGAATAATCCTACTTGTATGAAAGTCCCTGATTGACTACTTATTGGGTTGAGTGATGTATTCGATAACAGTGCCTGGCTCAGTAAGTATTTACTGAAGAAATGTAGGAATGAGTTATAAGTTAAGTCTGGGGTTTAAAAGGCATGTGAAGTAGCCCCTACACCCTCAGATTTGCAATGCTGGTCATCTTGAAATTTTCTTTGGGTTCTTTATTAAAAGAAAAAGCTTCAGTTGCTACACAGAGACTAGAGTTCATGGGTAACTGCTCCGCTCTCATAGGATACTTTTTATGGCTGTGCTCTGAGAGAAGGAAGCAGCCAAACTCTATCCAAAGTCATTGCCATAATTTCGTGAAGTGAATGAAAATTCCTTTGTAATATGAACATTTTTCAAGTCTTTAATTGGCTTATTCCTGATTTCTTTGCTTTTTTAAACTTTTTTTACCGAAGTTTGTCATTCATACATTAATATCCATAAACAGCAAGTGTATAGTATAAGTTGTAAACTCGCGAAACGAATATGCATATCATCATACAGGGCTCCCATACATTACCCCACCACCAACACCTTGCATTGTCGTGAAACAGTTGTTATAAACTATGAAAGATCATCGTCAAAACATTACTACTCCAATATCTCACATTTGGTTTATTTCCGCCCCCCAACCCACCTGCTTAATAACAGCTGTATTAGTATTATATACTTGTTATAGTTCATGAGAGAATGTTCTCATATTTTTCTGTTAACAACAGTCCATCTTCCACCACTAGATTCCCTGTGTTAGAATCTAAAGCACAAAGTCCTGTGCTTTGTACAATCCATGGTAAGTATACACTCAATGGCTCTCATATTCATCATAGAGTTAATTAGGTTGTGTCCAAGATTAGTTGCTCAAAATCTGGGAAAGATTTGACTCCAGCCCATTGCTCTGCAGAAACAAATCAGATGAAAAGTAGAACAAGTAGCATTTCCATTCTCCTGGAAAATGTGATTTCTCTGGTTTCTGTGTTCAATGATTTTTTTTGTGTGTGGGGTTCTACGCTCTGGTCATGTCTAACTACTTGTTCTACTTTTCATCTGATTCATTTTTGCACAGCAATGGGGCTGGAGTCAAATCTCTCCCAGATTTTGAGCAACAAATCTTGGACATAACCTACAGTTTCTTCCATAGAAAGATTTTTCACCGATCTTTCATACTAAAGATGATTGAGAACTGAGGCTTATGCCACTACCTTTCTATCTGTAAAGAACTCCTGCCCTGTGAATCTGATAGTATTTTCTGGCTCTAACATTCAGTCAGCTCTCTGGAGTGCCTCACTGGCAGACAGCAAAGGGTCTTTTTTCTAAGATATCCAGGGACAACTTGACCATGCCAATTGACCATCAGTCCATAAGACACTAGGACCACAATAAGCAAATTACATAAAATTATCATGATGATATAAGAGGAGGTAAAATAAAATATTATATGAGGTAGATTAGCTAGTTGAACACAGAGCCAATATTAGTGACTCAACAGACTCAGAAAGATATTTTATAAAGGGCATGTATTGGTGAGGAGAAACATTAGTTGCCTACTATTCCAAAATGTTTTTAAAATTTAACAGGCACTGCGTATTCCCAGCCATCTGCTATATTTACATAAATATAAACACACCCATTAATGGGCCTCTGTGGGATTTCAAAATCACAGAGAGTCTAAAACTCTGCATCTTATTTTTATGGTAATGCTTTAATTCATTCTCCAGCTTTTAGAGTTCAGCTACTTTTTATTGTTCAGTTATGAATGATAGGTTCTCTGTGCTGTACGTGTCTGTGCTTTTCTATGTGATAGTGTAAGTGAATATGCTTATCTGCTACAAACATATTTTTTCCATTATGTGCTGACCCATAAAGAGGAGATAGTGTCATAACACAGCTGTGGTCCACAGAGATGCTCAGAATATATGCAGAAAAAGTGTAAAATGGCCCTCCTGCTGGCAAAGAACAACTACCAGGGAACGACAGATAAGTAAAAAAGGTGCAATGTTGCATTTGCCTGATATATATGCCAAATATGCCAAAGAGTGCAGTCATGTCCCTGCCCTGTAGCTGCGAGCTAGTGACAAAGATTAGAAGCCCTGAAACAGGGGAGTAACTTCTGTTATAGGCTATTTTGAGGACAGTTTGTTATTAAGACAATTGCCGGCCTTGACTATTCTGAAGACATTTAATTTAACTGTGGTTGTGTCAAAGTGGCTACAGCATAGAATTAAGACCCAAAGAGAGAAGGTTTTCTATTTGTTTCTGGGACAGCTAAGGAAGAAACCTGTCACAGTAAGAATAGTAAAAAAAAGAAACCAAAGTTCTGTATGAATCTAAGAGTGTTCTGGCAATTTCCCAAACCAGGGTAGTGTTTTAAAAGTAGTAGAGCTGAATAGAAAGAATTTATGAATTTGAATATTTCTGAAAATCCCCATTTAATTCTTGTGTTCTTGTTTATATAAAGCAGACTTGTGTAGGGTAAAATAGACTTGAGAAAATTTCCCTCAATGTTTTACTGCAGATCAAAATGAGTATTTTATTAATTACCCTCCGGTTCTTGGGACTTAATCCTGAATTCTGATTCTGCTTTAAGAGTAAAGGACCCCTAAGAATTGGAGTAACTCTGGGAATTATGGGAAGTGTTTATGCTAAAGCACATTTATAAGAAAACGCCTATAAGGTATAATAAAGTAGCACAAACTGATAGAAATTTAATGGGAAGGAAACTCGGCTCTCATTTATTCATAGGAGTGAGTATAATTACAGTTGATATAGTGCTTTATGGTTTACAGAGTTATTGCCCCTATGAGTTTTTTTTTTTTTTTTTTAATCTTCACAATAAATCTGTGAGGTAAAAAGGACAAATTCTGTTCATACTTTGGGAATTGGGACCCAGAGGCCTTAGGAGACTTTGCCGAAGGCACCCCTTGTATATGCCCTGAAACTCATATTTGAACCTTGACTGATCCTTGTCCAAACCTTGTTAACCATCTGCCAGAGTCATTCATAATGAAGTTTGAGGCAATTCGTTGTTTCATTAGGGCAAATGCCTTAGCCATGTCTTAAAGAGAATGCCACCCAGTGTGTAGGAAACTCCTGAAGCAGGACAAACCTGTCTCTTATTTCAGGTATCAAGCCAGGTGCTCACAAAGGAAGAAACAGGCATCAATAACTGTATCTGACTGCCTGCCCTAGACTGACCAACACATGCCATTACTGCAATTAAATTATTCCATACTATGTTGGGTTAGTGATGAATAGAAAAAGGGATACTGTTTTAGCAATTAACAATAATTCTTTTATAAATAGGCAGAAAGTGACATATATGCAAATGAAAGCATTAGATATTTTCTGATTTAGTTTACAACCACAGTGAGGCAGTCTAGTTGTCCTTATTGCACAATGAGTAAATCTGTAGGGGGCAGAGGCAGGAATGAACCCCAAAGTCCTGAGCCCTCTGGTTTCCATAGTTCATCACCCACCAGATCTCTCCTGAATTTCACCAAAAGCAATTTATTCACAGCAAGAGCCTTCTCTTGCTGCCACGTTCATTCTTCATTCTCATCTTATCTTTGTGGTTGTGCTCATGTTTTGTCTCTAATTTTTCAAGAAATATCTTTCCTCCCTCTTGCTGTGGAAACCCTACTCTTCCTTTAAGGCTCAGTTTAAAATTCCCTCCATTTAAAATACTTCAACCCACATTGATATCTTTTTTTTTTTCTCCTTAGAAATTTAATTGTGCTTCTAGCCCATAAGATTTAGTGTTTGGTGACTATGCACACATATATACATACGTTATTGTTTTACTTATTAATGTTTTGCTTGTCTTGCTGTTCTTCCAGAATAAATTATTAAATCTCTGAAGGACAGAAAATTTAGTTTCTGAGTATTGAATGCCTGGCTCAATACCAGGCATATCAAAGGGCAACAAATGAATCTTTGTTTCTAAATCATTTGCATGTTTTATCTATTTGAAGGAGATACATCTTTGAATTCCTCACTGGGCCAACATATAAAGGTTGCTTAATATATATTCTTTGAATTAGATTGAATATATCTTTCTAGTCTCTTAATATTAATTTCGTGGTAGTAGGGAAGCTGCCTCAGAGTCTTTATATAGATCTACTAATAAACTTCACTACTTTGTGCATATTTTACGTTGTATGAAACTCTGTTAAAATATGATTTTGGTAAAATATTGGTGTAATAATAAAAATCACCTTCTTAAGCTGATTAAGTATTAATTTTTCTCCTTTTAGGTCATAGAATGTGGTGCAAACACAATTTCTGTCACTGTCTTTCTAATTATGTTATATATATATATTTAAATATGTTTTTATTTTTATTTTTTTTTAAAAGGTATTTAGATTACATAAATGTTAAATAAAAATATAGGGGATTCCCATATTCCCTGCTTCCTACACCTCCCACAATTTCCCACATTAAAAATATCTTTCATTAGTGTGGTACATTCATTGCAATTGATAAAAACATTTTAGAGCATTGCCACTAAGCATGGATTATAGTTTACATTGTAGTTTACACTCTCTCCCACACAATTTTGTAGGTTATGGCAAGATATGTAATGGCCCGTATATCTGTCATTGTAATGTCATTCAGGAAAATTCCCAAGTCCCCCAAATGACCCCATATATCACCTGTATTTCCCTCTCCCTGCCCTCAGAACCTCTAGTGGCCACTGCCTCCACGTGAATGATATAGTTTCTTCCATTGCTAGAATCACAATAAGTCTATAGTAGAATACCAGTAAGTCTACTTTAGTACATAGTTTATTCCCCAATCCTGAGGATTTTGGGCTGGGGTTGCCCACTCCACCTCTAATTGAGAGGAGGCTTTGATCCCATGGGGCAGATGGATGGGACTCTCTTGCTTGCAGCTGTAGACTCTCTCAGTTCCTTGGGATAGTCATTGTCCATTATCATATCCTTGTTAGATGTACTGGGTGAGTCCAATGAACTGGAGAGTTGGTATTGCAACTCCGTTCAATTTCAGGGCCCAGCTGGCACATGGACAGCGTAGAAATTAAAGTCTCTTGGACATATACTTACTAACTCCAGCACCAACTGTAGGTTCAAATAAAACGAACAGTAGAAGCGTGTGTAGAGAAGTCATATCTAGTCCAACTCTGTCACACTTGGGAACACACACTCTAAAGTAGGGCCACTGGCAAGGCACCAAACTCTGGAGCTACCTGTCATGACCATAGGTCCTGGGTGTCTCCAGAGCTCTCAGGGGCCCCACTATTTGGGGTAGTATCTACTTTGGCCCTCTATGAGATCCTGCTGAGATATGCATAAGCTTTACCTCTCTGATGATCTCGCGACTCACTTTGAAGTCTCTTAGCCATATACACTCATTTGTCTTTACCTTTTCCTCCTTTTATGCAAGCTCTTTTTCCAGTTGTTATATTGTTATATTCCCATTGTGATTATTTAAGATCAGAGAGTAAATTAGAGATATATTGTATTCATGTGTATCATAATTTCTAAAAAGCATTAAACTCTCCTTGCTACTTCAGCCGTGATGCTGAATCAGAGAAAAGAGAGTTCAAAAAGGTCCATTAACACATAGCCTTATCTCCTTTGTCACCATAAGAACATTCACTGTGATACATATTCTAATGAATGTGATGAGGAAATGAGTCAGCACTCTTACACAGAGGGAAATGTCCCAGGTCTGCTTTTCTTGGTGATTTATTGTCAGCTTTTATTTGAATTAGACTTTGGACTGAATACAAAACTGAACTTTATTCATTCCTATAATGAATGTTTCTAGGAGCTCTGGCAGGCTTCTTACTGCTCAGGGTGAGAGATGACAGAGGAAATAGAAAAATGGCAGAAAGGATCCCCCCAGCACATACACAACACACGAAAGTCTGCAGATTTGAAAGATGTAATGAACAATTTCAGGGGTTTAAAGTGTCATGATACTTAATGTAACAAGGAAAGAAAGGGAATGTTTGCATTATGGTTCCATTCCAAGGTCTTAGGCTGCTAAATGCACTTATTTTCCAAAATGGCATAGTATATTTCCACTGACACATGTTCTTCTAGAATTTTATCTTTGTTGCCCTCCTGCAATAGATGAAGTCTCTTTCTCATCCCCTTGAAACTGGACAAGATTTTCTAACTGCCTTGATAACTAAAGTGCACCTGAAATAACTAGATCACTTCTTTAGAAGTGGCTTTTTCCAAGCCTTCTAAGGCAAGATTGTAAAATGTGATAGGGCTTTCCCTGAATTGCTTGAGTACCTGTAGGTTCTCTTTCACTCTCTTTCTGAGGACACTTATCTTCAGAGCTTAGCCACCATGGAAGTTTGATATTATTGGTGAATTCCAACAAGAAATACTGATTATGTTTGTAAACTGCTCTGTACTCTGGGCTAGTGATACCCTTAGATTGTATTGAATTCAGAGGTTTCACTTTTACTTGATTAAATTCTGACTAGGGCTTTGATTGGGTGGGGACTCACAGAGAAAACCACACAGCAGAGGAGAGAGTTGGAGTTTTGCTGCTGGAGCCCCGGGAAGTAAACACACAGGAAAAGAACACAGAGGAAGGGAGATGATTCCATAGACACGGCAGAGGTCCAAGGAAGAGAGAGAGCCTGACAGTCTACAGCTGACCTTGTGGAGACAACAGAGCAGCTGAGCCCAGAGAGAAAGAAGCCCCAGGAGAGAGATGAGACTTATCCCAGCCTACAGCTAAGATTGGAAGCAGCTGGGACCATGGAGCCTTAAGAGGAGAGGAAGGCTGAACCCTCGGAGACTGGCAGCCATCTTGCTCCTACATGTGGCAATAGACTTTGGTGAGAGAAGTAACTTAAACTTTGTGGCCTGATAACTGTAAGCTTCTACCCCAAATAAATACCCTTTATAAAAGCCAGTAGATTTCTAGCACTTTGCATCAGCACCCCTTTGGCTGACTAATACAGCCACCATGCTGTTGCAAAGCCCAAATGGCCCACATGGAAAGAGCCAAGTAGAGAGGAACTGATACTCTAACCAAAAGACAGGATTAATTGTCTGACATGAGTGAACAAGCTTTCAAATGATTCCTGCCCTTAACTTTCCAATCTTCCAGCCTAGGTCACAGATAATGGGAAACAGTAACAAAATGTCTCCATTGAATCCTGTCCAAATTCCTGATCAACAGATGTGGTTACATAAAAAAAAAAAAAAAAAAAAGATTGTATTGCTCCTCTAAGTTTTAGAGTAACTTATGCAGCCAAAATAAATGAAATGGATTTTTGTACATGGAAGTATAGTATTGTAGTAACAAAACCCAAAACATGTGGCTTTGGGACCATATGGTGGATGACCTTGAGCGGAGTGTTAGCGATGGCCTTCTAGAAGACTGTCAGGAAAGCCTTAAAAGAACATGAGGAAAATGTTATTGCAAGATGGAGGAAAAGGGACTCTTGTTACATAGTGGTGGAAAGCTATCAAAATTTTGTTTTGCTTGCAGTAACATGGAAAACAGAAAATGTACTTCATGAATCAATGAATCTAGCTGAGGAGATTTTTAAGCAGATTTTAGAAAGTGTCTTCTGGCTGTTTCCCAGTGTCTGACAAAATGAGAGCAGAGGGGAGCTAAAAAAGGAATTGCTCAGTTCTCAATAAAATTTTAGAGGACATATGAAGAAGCCAGAACTTGTTTTGTTTGGAAATAATACTGTCTCATTCTCTGGCTCTTAATATTCAAAATATTCAAATGAAGAAAGGACTTCAGTGCAAAGATAAGATCTAGAGTGCCCTTCTAAGATCTTTTATTGAGACCTTAGAAAGATATAAGGCAATGCTTGAGAGAGCCATTCTCTTAGACACAAGGCCCTTTTAGGATTTTAAGCACATGCCTTACAGACCCTCTCTAAAAATTTATAAGGCCTTGTTCTACAGCAGAATTACAGAAAGCTCAATGTAGAGAAAGTTTTTTTTTTAATGGAATGTATCATACATTGATTCATAAGAAACCTTTAATATTTTTAAAAGAATTATATCACCTTATATTAAAAGGGTCAGAGATGGTACAAAATGAAAAGAGGCCTTTAAGGACACACCAAACATTGATGGTCAGGAAGCAATATGAGAAAACAGCTTAGCTTTAAACACTGGTCAGTCCTTATGGGAAAGGAAGGATGGAAGGCAAAACCACCATCAGCCCGAGGGAAACCAACAGCCATAAAAGGCAGTAAGACTGAGCTCTAATTAAGGAACAGGCACCATGGGCATGGCTGGATTTCAAATTTTCCCTTCAGATTGAACAAGGATGTTGGTGTCTCAAATTTTCCCCCTTAGTGAACAGGAGCCTCTGCAGTGATTATCCTATTCCCATCTCACCACTGTAGTTTGTTGTGAGTGGCACTTGTCCCTTTAGATCACAGGTCATCAGTTTTGAGGAACTTTATTTGAGGAATCACACCCCCCAAACCTCATCTGTACATGGATCTGACCTAGCACACAAAATCTGGGACCTTGATCCTGATTCTGATGCTATAATAGGGTGACATTTTGAGATTTGTGGGGGAGAGGGTGAATTTATTTTACATGTCACTGGGATTGGTATTGTTGTGGACAGAGGGCAGACAATGGCAGATTTAGTTTTCTAAAAATGGCCACAGTAATATTTTTGGAGCCACATTATTTTCCAGAACCTTGACATATCCCATCAAGAATGAAGTCTACTTCTTCTTCTGGCATCATTGAATAAAATGCAGCAGAAATGTTATACAATTTCTAGGACTAAGTCATCAAAGGTAATATGGCTTCTGCCTGGCTCTTTCTTTCTCTTTGGATTCTTGTCCTTGGATCCCACCACGCTTATTAGAAAGCACATGGAGAAGCTTACATGGAGGGAAACTGAGCATGATAGGCCACAGTCAGAATAAACCTCTAGACAAATGAACTTCAGATTATTCTAGACCCCATACTTTGTGTGTTCCATCTGAGACCTCAGACATTGTGGGGCAAAGTCAAGCTGTCTCTGCTATTTCTTGTCCAAATTACTGATCCATTGAATCCATGAGTGTAATGAATGGTTATCTCATACCGCTAAGCTTTGGGGCCATTTATTACACAGCAATTGCATCTGAAACACCAATGTACCTAGAATCCATCACAAATCATTCAGGGTGCAGGAGGCTCAAAATCCAGTCTGCTCGGTGATCTTCAATATTTGTGGTTTCTTTCAACTTGAGACAGATTTCTAACATACTGTTGCTTCCCTCATGAAAATCTGGGGTATGACAGAAGTGTTATTTGTGCTCATGTTTAAAGAATTATTCTTAGAAAATATTACTGGATTGTGGGCCCTTCCAGTTTTGGTGACTTCTTATTATACATGTAATAACCATTTTCCTGGCCCTAACCATTCTCCAGCCTGCTTATTCTAAGGTGGAGTCTACCTGGCAATACAAGCTGTGTCTGCCCACAAAACTTTCAGTCAACCATCTCATTCATGAACTCTCAGGGATGGAAGGACAGCTTAATAAATTTTCAGAGAAAACCCCCCAACCTTTGCATTTATCAACTTAGTCTTTTATTCATTAATAAGTATTGACCACCAAGTTAATTAGATGTTTAAGCATGGAATATAGCCCAAAAGAGAAAGGATAGGAAAATAAGCTAAACATGAACCCTTGAGGGAAATGATAATTAATGTAAAAGAAGAAGGGAAAAAAATCTAATTAGTATTCCTTAGAAAACTTTGAGAAAAATGGTCCATAAATTTGAAGGAAGGAGCCCGTAACATGAAAAAAATATGTGAATAGACAAAAACAACAAAGAAATGGAAAATTAAGAGAAAAAGGAGTAGAAGACCCATACTAAGAAGTATTTCAAGAAGAGAATAGAAAAAAATATACATGGGTGATATTATCAAAGAAATATTAGAATACAATTGCTCAGGATAGGGTCTAAAGAATGAAAGTCAGAAGAATTTTTAAGAAGTCACATTTAAAAATGTTGTCATAAAACTTCTATATTCTAGGACAAAAACAAAGGGGGAGAAGGGCATAGCCTGTGTTTCCAATCAAAGGAAAACCCATTTGGCACTAGACTTCACCACAGCATCATCTGATGCTGGAAGACAATGGAGGGATGACTTTAACACTAGAATGCTCTATCCAGTAAAACTACCAAACATTATGAGGAGAAAATTACACACACACACATATATCTTTATAATACATATATGTGTATATATATGAAATTTTTTTGAAAAAAAATCCCACATGAATATACTCTAGCCATTAAAATTGGTATATCGGAATCCTGTATCTTATGCATAATTGTTCTCTAAACCCAGAATTGCTCAAATTAAGAAAAAAAAAGAAATAGATGTTTTAATATATTATTTAAATTTAAAAGGGTAATTATTAGAATTTAAAAAAATGGAATGATGACAAGGGAAATAACTTTTTTTTAGTATATCAAATTTCTCATCTTTCATAATGTAGAGTCAATAGATCTTTATTCAACTTGATAGGTCAAGAAAGTGATATGTGTATGTATTATTGAAAATAATAAAGGTAATGTGATGTTTAAGTTCATGTGTCAACTTGAGTAGGTTATGGTGCCCAGTTGTTTAGCCCAGCAAGTACTGGCCTGAGTGTTACTGTGAGGCTATTTCATGGACTTAAGTCATCAGCAGGTTGACTGCATCTATGGCTGATTACACCTACAATCAACTGTGAAGATTGCTTTCAACAATGAGAGACATCTCATCCAATCAGTTGAAATCTTTAGAAGGAGAAGTGATGATTTAAGCAGTCAGAAGAATTTTCATCTCTACTTCAGCTGGCCAACTTCTTCTGGGGAATTCACCCAAAACCATCATTGGATTTTCCAGCTTGTGGCCTGCCCTACAGAATTTGGACTTGCCCATCCCCATAGTCACACGAGGCAATTCTTATAAAAATCTCATAATATTTATATTACATATTCTTTTTTGTAAGGGCATGTAGTTGGCCCTTGACCAATATGGGTAGAATAGTCATAAAATATATATATTTTAAATGCTTTTATTTCACTAAATATCACCATCATAATGAAGTATAAGGCATCAAATAGTAACTTCCTGTATGCATGGTATAACTATGTTATGAAGATTTTGATAAGAACTTTTGTTCAAATGAATCTTATTCCTCATGTAATTGGCAAAGAATCAGATATATTTGATGAAATTATTGCTGCCCTAAATGTAAGCAGATTGTATCTGAAGAATGCTTTACAACTTACAAAGTAAATACAGTACCCAATTTGATTCGTATCTCAATATTGTGGGGTATGCTTTATTATTATTTTATCCCCATGCTTCAGATGAACAAAATGATGATCAGAATGGTTTTATCTTGCTCAATGTCATGTAGTTTTAAGCAATGAAATTTAATTTTGAACACGGCCTTCTAGTATCAAAGGTCTTATAATTTCAGATAAACATCCTGGGTACTTTTAGGAAATTATTGTGTACCTTCTGCATTGGATCCTAGGGGGTTTACTGTGATACGGAGATGAGAATGTGTTATGGAGACTTATGTTTTCTCTATCTATTTTTTGCTTATTGGTTTGCAGGTACTATTTACATATTATGGTTAATGGCTCTTGATCATATACAAGGGTCTTTGTTTTCCATATTTCCATGATTGGAGACCATGAAGTTATAAAGTAGCATAGGAAAACATAAATCTCCATAACACAAAAATATTCACTCATGGGCTGAATGCTTCCCTTCTCCTATAACCCTCTCACTTAATATTAGCATAATTTCTACTCTTCATCAACATATTCATGGTTCAGTTTATTACTGTTAGCTAATTATCACAAACATTTTTCAAAATAATGGAAGATAATTTCAAATTTTGCAAAAGATGCAAAATTTCCTAAGGTTGGTCAAAGTGATTTTGGAGGATTATTAGAAATGACATGCAAGGTTACTGGCAAATGACAATACAGCAGAACTCAGTCAGTGAACAATTACTGATGAGAAAACCTACAAGGCTGATAAAATGACAAGCACTTTAGAAGAGAGAGATTTGGATGTGAGGGCGATCTGGCTGGGACATCTGTCACCCCATTCATTGATCGCTAGGGTTGATTCGGCTGATCTGGCTGGCTAGGCGGGTGTCCCCTTCCTCCCTCACCGCTCCATGTGCGTCCCTCCCA
>JAQZBX010027825.1:0-28160 GCA_029593785.1 Cabassous unicinctus
TCTCTCACTTGGAGGTGGAGTGGACATCACCATCCCAAACTCCCCAGAATTGATTTTTATATATTGATCTTATATTCTGAAATCTTACTGAACTTGTTTATTAGTACTAATATATTTTTAGTTGATTCCATAAGATTTTCTATATATAAGAGCATGACATCTACAAATGCACATGGTTTTACTTCTTTTCAAATGTGGACAACTTTTATTTCATATTTTTGCCTAATTGACCTGACTATAACGTCAGTACAATGTTGAACAGAATTGGTGAGGGCAGAGGACATCCTTGTCTTGTTCTGATTTTAGGGGAAAAACATTCAGTCTTCCACCATTGTATTACTTTCCTATTACTGTCTGAACAAATTACCATGAATTTATTCAGCTTAAAACAATGCAAAATTATTCTCTTACAGTTCTAGAGGTCAGAAATCTTAAATGGTTCTCACTGGGCTAAAATCAAGTTGCTGCAGAGCTGCATTCCTTTCTGGAGGCTCTAGGGGGGCAAATCTGTTTTCTTGTCTTTTCCAGGTTCTAGACTCCACTTGTAATACTTGACTCATGGCCTCCTTCCATCTTCAAAGCCAGCAATGACCAGTCGAGTCTTCCCAATATTGCATCTTTCTGACACCAATTCTTCCGCTTCTCTCTTCCACATTTAAGGACCCCAACGATTACATTGGGCCCACCCAGAAAATACAGGATGATCTCCCTATTTTAAGATCAGCAGATTAGCATATTTATTCCACCTACAATTCTCCTTTTCCACGTAGCATATTCACAGTGTCCAGGAGAAAAGTAGTATACATATTTGGGAGACTATTATTCAGCTTTCCACAGCCATTAAGTATGGATGTCAGCTGTGGGCAGAAAAATGAAATTCTATGGAATATTCAAAACTTGACTGAAATACATTTGGAATTCATACTACAGTTAAGAAAGCATATAAAAGTGAGAATAAGAAGAATATATACTATTTTTATAAACAAAGTTAGGAAAACTAATAGCCATTTGGCCAAAAGATAAATTGGGTCCTTATTTTGTATCACAAACAGAATAAATTTAAAATGTATCAAAGAGCTAAATATTAAAAATAAAACCATGTAAACATTAGAAGAAATATGATTGATTTATCAACTTACCATGGGTAAAATACTTCTAACTAAGACCCAATATTTGCAAGCCATAAAAGTAAAACATATGAAAGACTTGGCTACAAAAATATCAAAAATTTTACTTGGCATAAAAACTCTTTAGTTTCTTTAAAAATGGCAAACTAGTAACAATATATGCAACCAAAGTCACAGAAAAAGATTAGATAAAAAAAGAGCTATATAGATGATAGGTAAATACGTGTGTGTGTATACATATATATTTTCCTAGAAATTGAGAAGAACAAGACAAAAACTCCATTAAAAACAAAAGTTTACAGAAATAGAAATCAAATGTCACTTGAATAAAAGGGTGAACAAAATCCCTTACCATAATATAAATCTGAGTGAAAACTACACAGAAATATCATTTTTCATAAACCAAATAGGCAAAAATACAAAAGTCTGATGACATTTTCTGTTGGTGAGGCTGTGGGAAAACAGATATTCTCATACATTGCTGTTGGAAATGTCACTTGGTATAAGCTCTGTGAAAGGGAAAAAAAACAACCACTATTTGGCACTATAACTTAAGCATTTACCTTTTGATCCAGCAGTACTATTTCCAGGTGTCTCTCCTACAGATGCACCTGCACACTGTTGAAAGGAAAAATCTATAAGAATCATTTGCAATAACAAGAGATTTTAATAACCCAAGTGTCCAGCAATAGGGAATTTGTTGAATAAACTGTGATACAGGCATTGGAATAGTGTACAGTCATAAAAAAAGAATAAGGACATTCTCTATATGCTGCTATGAGAAGTCTCCAGGATATATTTTCAAGTAAAACAGCAAGATATAGAAGAATGTATATAGTATGTTATATTTATGTAAATAAGGGAGAATGTGTATGATTGTATGAGTATACATTTGCAAAAAGAAACACTGATAGAATAAATAAGCTCATACACTAATAAAAGTGATTATGTAAGTTATGGGAGAAGGGGTAGAGAATTGGGTAAGGGGCAAGGGTGAAAGTTAGTCTTTATTTTATATATTATGCACGATGTAAGATATATTGTGTATTCAAAATATATTAAATAAAATGTTTTAAAAAATTTAAAATTACAAAGAGAGGAAAACCCTTTGAGAACAGTTCCTGGATCAGATTCAATTTTGTCAGAGCATCCTTGTGATGTAGCCCAAAGTTTCTGTCATCTTGGCCTCCAAACTCTTACATAAGCCAAGGGATCTTAATCTCTAATTTTCACCCTAATTCCTCTAATAAAAATCATCTTAAGAATTGGAAGTCTTCACTCATGAATGCCAGAACTGGAGTAGCATTCCAGGAACTAAAGAATGAGTTCACCTTCAACCAAATATCTCTGACTGTCAAATAGATATCTCCAACACCATTGGCCATGCTGCTTTTAAAGAAATAAAGATAATTCTATACAGTTTCTCTCTCCCATGTGCTTACTTTACAAGGAAGCTACTTCTGATCCAGTGTTTGGAAATGATTACTAGTAATAAACTGGACTTTAAGATGCAGAATCCCCAATTTTAATGTGTCTAGGATCTAGTGATAGTAAAGCTGCCTATCTGAGGTTCTGAAACCGATTGGAAATTCAGATATGTGGGCAATATTTTTGGAGATATATAATTTTCACAGGCAGTGCATTCCATGCAACTAACACTGCTGAGCACATGGCATATCATATTTGTTAGAAGACCAAGGAAGTAGAATACCCTATTATGAGGATTCACCTAGCCACAAAGCATTACAGTCTCTAATCAACATTAGAACTCACGAAGCTAATGTAGTTAGCTACATCAAGCAGTTGCCTTTACATAACAGTGTCTAGCTAGAACACTAGTCACCCAAGAAGGACCCTTAAAGATCTTAGAAACAAAACAGCTGACTATATATCACAGAGGGAGATGTTTGTCACTCAAATAATGCATGTGTCCATGGTGCAGGCCACAGGAACTTCTGGTGGCCCTACTTTCTCTCTGTTAATATAATAAGTGTCATTTCTGTCCACTGACGACTGCTTTCCCACTACCAAGGACAGGTGGTCAATATATAAACTTTGGATGAATTAATTAGTTAATGTTGCTTTTGATTATTCTAATATTATTGACACATGCATCTGGAAATCCTAAGCACACCACTGGGAAATGATTACCCTGGGGTTGATCACAAAGCAGCTTGATAGTTCTACAGCAAATCATTTCTTCACTTGCCTTCTTCTATGCAAGCCACATCTGTGTATCCATCAAAATACTTCTCCCTTGTAAGCTACCCAGTCATCTGTCCCCCATGATGAAACTCGGTTCATATCCTGATTCTAGAGAATTTGCTTTCCTATCTCTTCTTATCCAGATCCACCAATGATCCTCATTACATTAGGTCATATCAATGGCCAAACCAAAAGAAGGTCTCTTTTGAAGATGATATGACTCATCTATATCATATTATTCCTGCAGAAGTCATGTATAACAATTTGCTACATGTCTCCACCCAAAATCCACACTTTCCTATGACAAATGGCTTTCACTCCTCTCTTTTCCTGCAACACCAACACCAGTACTATCCACCTAAACCAATCAGTAAATGGACTAGCTTTAGGGCATCTAATTTCTGCCAGACATCTTCTAATATTGAAAGAATTCATCACAAACCTAGCCCTAACAGACCCAGGTCACAAGGAGAGATGCCTAGTTCACAAGATAGTACATCATCCATCCCTTCCAATCCCTGAATGACTATTTATTAGGTCATTCAGGTCAATAAAAGTAACCAACTATATCACACTGTTCCTCTAATTTCTTCCAACTCTCCCTATCCATAGATCTCTACCACCATCCATTTTGCATTTCTGTATTCAGGACCAACAACCCGACATAATAAGTGATAATGGACAAGTCATCATATATAAAGATTAAGTGATATCTCACTGGATTCACAATCAGTTCATTATAGGAAACAATGGGGGAAGCTGAAGGTCAACAGAATAGTCAAGGTTTTCAAAGGGTGGACAACCTCTGGAACTCTAACAAGACTGAAAGAATTTGAGGGAGTAACATTTTCAGCTCTGTCAGTGGCTTCTTTAAGTCATAAAACCCTTCCTGTATCAAGGATTTGACAAATATTCCAACAGTTTCTCTCCCTCCTTCATTTTTTATTTTTGGGCAACCTCTGTCCAGATCTAAATTCCTGGCCTAGTTATCTTAATCTCTTAGAAATATTGTTCATTTTTGGCCCTTTGTTATCTTGCCACTGGCAAAACACAACATAGAGAAGAATGCATAGCATAGAAATAAAAAGAGGTTATATTTCATTTTTTCCCAGGAAAGATTTCTGCGAATATGCTCTTGAGTGCAAAGATATTGAGCACTGTGAAAGTTTCATTTTTATCTGGTATGTTATTTTTTCTATTTCCCTTATTCTAACTAATATAAAAAGAAATAAGAATGTGCAACTAAATATAGTTCTCAGGAACAGATCCAAATACAGTTCAATATACAAATTTGTTATTCAACAAGAAACAATTGTTTCATTAGAATTTTCAGTTTTATGAGCTGTAATTTCATTTTTACTTAGTTTAGTAAAAGTTTTATGAAATACTCAAGTTGAAAATGTAAGGGTATCTTCAACAAATACACACTAATACATACACACTTAAAATAAAGTTCTAATATTTTTAGTATCTTTCATAGGGCAGTGCAGAAGGTAGGAGATGCCACCACAGAATTGGTCTCTCTGATTTCAGTGGGGATGATGGTATACCAGAGTGATAAAGACTAAGTGTTTAACAATCAGAGACAAGGTAAGTACACTTAACAAAACAGGCAACAGGAACAAAATGGTAATCAAAATATTTTTGGCTTACAGGGACCATTGGTATTAGCTAATATTTTTTTCCTTTTTCTTTTTATTAGAGAAGTTGCACATTTACTGAAAAATCATTCAGACAATACAAAGTTCCCATATACCACCCCTCACAAGCACAGTTTCCCTATTATGAACATTTAACATCAGCATGGTAACGTTGTTACAATTGATAAAAGAATATTATCACGCTTGTACTATGAATTATAGTCCATAGTTTACAATAGAGGTCACTGTTTGTGTTGTACATTCTTACAGGTTTTTAATTTTTTTTATTCTAGTAACATATATACAACTGAAAATTATCCCCTTTAATCTAAATTCAAATATATAATTCAGTGGTATTAATTTCATTCACAATGTTGGGCTACGATCACCATCATCCACTACCAAAACTTTTCCATCACCCCAAACAGAAACTCTGTACCAAGTAAGCATTAACTCAGATTGCATACCTGCATCCTGGCCAATGGTAACCTATATTCTTGTTTCTGACTTTATAAATTTGCTTATTCTAATTATTTCATGTAAGTGAGATCCTACAATATTTGTCCTTTTGTGTCTAGCTTATTTCACACAACATGATATCCCCAAAGTTCATCCACGTTGCCACATTTGTATCAGAACTTCATTCCTTTATAAAGCTAAATAATATTCCATTGTATGCATATGCCACATTCTTTTAATCCATTTATCTGTTGATGGACTCTCAGGTTCTTTCCGTCTTCTAGCAATTGTGAATAACGCCTCTATGAACATCGGTGTACAAATATCTGTTTGAGTTGCTGCTTTCAATTCTTTGGGTATATATCTAGAAGTGGGATTGCCGGGTCATATGGTAATTCTATACTTTCTGAGGACCCACCCAACTTTTTTCCAGAGAGCTGCACCATTTTAATTTCCCACAAATAATGAACGAAAATCCCTATTCCTTCACATCCTCTCTTCACTTGTTAATTTCCATTTTGTAAATAGTAGCCATTTTAGTGGGTATGGAATGGTATCTCATTGTGGTTTTGATTTGTATTTCCATTTTGGCTAAAGATGTTGAGTATTTTTTCATGTGCTTTTTTTTTTTTAGCCATTTCTATATCTTCTTTGGAGAATTGTCTATTCAAGTCTTTTGCCCATTTTTAATTGGTTGTTTGTCTTTTTGTTGTTAAGTTGAGGATTTCTTTATATATTTTGGATATTAAACCCTTATCAAATATGTGGTTTCGAAATGGGCTCTCCCAATTCTGTAGGTTGCCTTTATACTTTCATGATGAAGTCATTTAATGCATAAAAGTTTTAATTGTGGTGAAGCTCCATTTATTTATTTATTTTTGTTTGTTTGTTTCTTGTGCTTTTGGTGGGGTCTAAGAAAACATTGTCTAACAAAAGGTCCTGAACATGCTTCCCTCTATTTTCTTCTTGGAGTTTTACAATTTTTGTTCTTACATTTATGCCTTTGATCCATTTTGAGTTAATTGTTTTAATATGGTATGAAATAGGGGTCAATCTTCATTTTTTTGCATATGTGTATTCAGTGTTCCCATCACCATTTGTTGAAGTACTATTTTCTCCCCATTGAGTGGACTTAGCAACCAGTAAAAAAATTAATTGGCCATAAATATAGGGGTGGTTATTTCTGAACTCTCAATTTGATTCCATTGGTCTCTATGTTTGTCCTTATGCCAGTACCATCATACTGCTTTGCTTACTGTAGCTTTGTAATACATTTTAATATAAGAAAGTGTGAGTCATCCAACTATGTTCTCTCCTTTTTCAAGTTATTTTTGGCTGCTCAGGACCCATTAACCTTCCTTAAAAATTTGATGACTGGCTTTTCCTTTTCTGCAAAGAAAGATGTTGGAATTTTGATTGGGATTACCTTGAACCTGTAACTTACTATGGTAGAATTGACATCGTAACAATATATACTTTTCCAATGCATGGATACTGAATGTCTTTCCATATATTTATGTCTTCTTTTATTTCTTTTAGCCATATTTTGTAGTTTTCCAGGTATAAGTATATTACATCCTTAGTTACATTTATTCCCAGATATTTGATTCTTTTTGTTGTTATTGTTAATGGATTTTTCCCTTGATTTCCACTTCAGATTGTTCATTACTAATGTATAGAAACACTGCTTATTTTGGCGTGTTGATCTGGTACCCAGTCACTTTGCTGACATCATTTATTGGCTCTAAAAGCTTCATTGTGGCTTTTTTCAAGTTTTTCCAGTTAGGATCATATATGCAATTAGAGAGAGCTTTACTTTTTCCTTTCTTGTATGGATGACTATTATTTATTTTTCTTGCCTAATTGTTCTAGCTCGAGCTTCCAGTACAATATTGAGTAACAGTTCTGACCGTGGGCATCCTTGGCTCATTCCAGATCTTAAAGGGAAAGCTTTTAGTCTCTCACCATTGAGTATGATGTTAGCTGTGGGTTTTTAATATATATCCTTTATCATGTTGAGGAAGTTTCTACTACTGTGTTAATATTTGTTTCATATATATTGTGGCTCTGTCATTAGGTACATAAAATATTTATAATTGTTATGTCTTCTTGTTCAATTGACAACTTTATCAGGATATAGTGACCTTCTTTGTCCCTCATAACAGTTTTTGACTTAAAGTCTATATTACCTGGTATTAGTAGGGTTATGCCAGCTCTATTTTGCTTACTATACTATTTACATGGTATATTTTTTTCTATTCTTTCACTTTCAACCTACTTGTGTCTTTGAATTCAAACTCAGTCTCTTGTAAACAACATATAGTTGGTCATGCTTTCTTTATCCTTTCTGCCAGTTTCTGCCTTTTGACTTGAGAGATAAATCTCTTTACATTTAAAGTAACTGGGGAAGCGGGTGTGGCTCAGTGGATAGAGGCCCCGTTTACCATATGGGAGGCCCGGGTTCACTTCCCGAGGCCTCCTTGTGAGGGCACGCCGGCCTGAGCGGTGCGGTGGGCTGATGCAGCAACCTCACGGCAGGAAGCGGGTGTGGTGCAATGGATAGAGCACCCGTTTACCATATGAGAGGCCCCGGGTTCGCTTCCCAGGGCCTCCTTGTGAGGGCAGGCCGGCTCGTGCGGCACCGTGGGCTGATGCAGCGGGACCTCACAGCAAGGGGGAGATAAGCAGACACAGAGAAGACATGCAGCAAATGGACACAGAAGCACAAGCAGCAAGGGGGGGATAAATAAATAAAATAAATAAATCTTTTAAAAAAATAAATAAATAAAATAAATAAAGTAACTACTGGTAATACATGACTTTCTTCTGCCATTTTGCTCTTTGGTCTTTTAAGTCTTATGCCTTTTTTGTCCCACAATTCTTCTGTTAATGCTTACTTTCATATTTTCTTGATTTTTTGTATTGCATAATTTTAATCCCTTCTCATTTCTTTCTGTATACATTTTTCATATGTTTTCTCTGTGATTACCATGGGGCTTAAATTTAACATCCCAAATCTATAAGAGTCACATTTGATTTGATACCAACTTAACTTCAATAGTACGCACATTCACTGTTCCTATACATTTCCATCCCCTACCTTTTTGTTGTTCTTGTTACAATTACATCATTATACATTGTATGTCCAAGACAATAAGTTTATCATTACTTTTATGCATTTGCATTTTAGAACTTATAAGAAGTTAAAAGAAGGGTTGCATAATAAAAACAGACAATACACGAGTCTTTGTATTTATGATTACCCATATTATTACTTTACCAGAGGGCTTCATTTCTTTATGCCTCTTTGATCCATTAACTATTGTCCTTTCTTTTCAGGCTGAAGAACTCCCTTTAGCATTGCTTGTATGGCAGATCTAGTGGTGATGAACTCCCTCAGCCTTTGTTTATCTGAGAATGTCATAATACCATTTTTGAAAGAAAGTCTCACTGGAAATAAAATTCTTGGTTGACATTTGTTTTCTTTCAGCACTTTAAATATTTCATCCCATTGCCTTCTTGTTGCCATGGTTTCTGATGAGAAGTCACTACTTAATCTTATTGGGACTCCCTTGCACATAGCACATTACTTTGCTCTTGCAGCTTTCAGAATTCTGTCATATTTGGCATTTGTTGGTTTGACTACTATGTGTCTAGGTATCGTTCTCTTCAAGTTTATCCTGTTCGGGTTTTGTTGGGCTTCTTGAATGTGTATATACATGTCTTTTGTTAAATTTGGGAAATTTTCTGCCCTTATTTCTTTAAATATTCCTTCAGCTCTTTTCTATCTTCTCCTCCTGGACTCCCATAATGTGGATATCGGTATACTTGTTGGTGGTGCTTCACAGATCTTTTAGACTCTGTTTGCTGTTTTAAATTCTTCTTTCTCTTTGCTCCTCAGCCTTAATCATTTTTATTGTCTTGTCTTCAGGTTCACTAATTCTTTCTTCTGTCATCTCTAATCCACTATTGAAAGTCTCTAGAGAGTTTTTCATTTCAATTATTGTGGTCTTCAACTCCAGCATTTCTGTTATAATTTCTATCTCTTTATTGAGATTCTCATATTGTTCATTTATTGGTTGCCTGATATCCTTTAGCTCTCTCTCTATGTTTTCCTTTATCTCTTTGAGCATAAGGATTAAAGTCTTTGTCCAGTATGTCCAAATCCTAGTCTTCTTTGTTTACAGTTTCTGGATTTTTATCTTGTTCCCTTTGATGGGCCACCACTTCCTGTTCCTTGATCAATTGATATCTTTTGTTGCACCCTGTACCTTTTAATACTTTAAAGTGTTATTTCTGAAGTTTAGTCCCTGAGCTGTTGTTTCTTAAGTTCATATCCAGCTAGTGATATAACAGAGGTTTCCTTGAGTGCCAGTAGCTAACAAAAGCAAACACACCAATGCAAAAACACCTTTCACAGTCTATTAAACTTGGTTCTGACTTGGCCTGTGGTCTCCTTCAGAGTTTAGCCCTCCTATCAAGAAGATCAGCCTGAAGCAAATGTGAAGTGCAGGGTCCTTTCTGTCTTTTCTGATCCTGGTTCTTGTCCTGGGCTTGTCTTTGCTCCTGGCATTAGCAATTCCCCCAATAATTGGAATTTGAATGCCCCCTCCCTCCTAGGTGATCTATTGTATAACTTAAAGCAACTAATATTTTGCCCCAGTCCACTTTGACCTAATTGTTTCTTACACGTCTTTAGATGTCTGAAAGCTGCCTCTGCCTGCTGGCCAGTTCTGGGAGGGTAAGCCCCAGAGCAGTTTCCTGGCTCAGGTTTTCAGGCTGCCACCCAATAGACTGGCAGCAACATTCAGGAAACCAGTATGTACATTGGGATTATTCTGCTCCCTCCAGAACAGGACCAGGGAACTACAATGGTAGCACAGGCTGGCTCCTCACTACACTATGGAAGAGTTAGGGAAGGTGTCATTAAGGGTGCCATAAGATTCTCCTACCATTTTTAATGCTGCATTGTTTTGATTCATCATTCTTCCAGTTATTGGGAGCCTTTTAACTGTTTTCTGGAATTTTGAAGAGGATGGCTCTTCCAGTTTTTGCCAGTTGTTCAGAGATTCTGTGGAGGAATAGCACCCTGAAGTGTCTTAAGCTGCCATCTTAGTTGACTGGAAGTCGCTTATTAATCAAAGCAATTTATAGATTGGCAAGCTATAAAAATATTACTTCCTCTATATAACAGGAAAATGACTATATCTGGTAGCCAGATACCTGACTTGAGTTGCCAAAATGACTTAAGCTAGTTTACAGACATAGAGCCTTTGACCGAAAAGCCAGGCCTTCTTGAGGAAGAAGTCTTCATGACTATGAATCTTTCTTCAAGCCTTCCCCAAAGTAACTTATAACCATTTACAATGGTGATTATGCACTAAAAATGGGAAATATCCAGATGTTTCAAGAATTACAAGATGTTGGTCTGAATTTACATTAATACCTAGAGACTAAAAATACCATTCTGGTCTAATAGTCAAAGTGCAAACAAGACAGTAAGATGATAAAAGTAGCTCTGGCCCAAATCAGTCTCCTGTAGGACTAGTGGATCAAAAACCTAGTGATGTGGTTATTTTTTTTTCAATTCTTGAATATGTAATTGCTCCTGCCCCTCAACTACAATTATAGTAGAAAAGGCTAAATGGTGTCCTCCTGATATCCTTTCCCCACCAAAAATTAAACCAAAATCAATTCTGATTCTCAGAGGGAATTACTGAGATGAATCCTACCACTGAAGATTTGAAATTGTATATTCAACTTAACTCATTTGTGTGGTCTTTGCATAACATGACTGCATCTTGGAGACTAACTGTGAGTTATCATAAACATAACCAAAAAATGATTTAATTACAGCTGCTGTTATTACAGCTATGGTATCTTTACTGGAACAAATCAACACAACCCCAGCAAGGGTACATAACGATTGATCTGGAAAATGCTTTTATCTCTATACCATTTTGCAAAGAACAGCAGCAGTTCACTTTCACTGCATTGTCTCAGGTCTTTGTAAATGTACCTACTTTCTGCCATAAAGAAGCTAACAGAAATATTCATAGTGATTTGCCACCAAAAATCAAAGTAGTTCACTATATTGATGACATCAGGCTGATTGGGCTTTACCAGCAGGAATTAACAAGATGCTTTTTGATAAAGTACCTGGGCATTTGGGACCCTACATGCCTCTGAGGCAAAGGACAAATAAAATGGTTCCTCCACTAAAGTTGTTTTTCTAGATCACCAAGAAAAATTGGGTTGCTGTTACTTGAAAATGTGTAACTAATGAGAATTAAGAGATTTTATTTATGAAGGTTTAGATCATCCTGCCTGGTAAAGAATCCAGACTAACTGAAGTGTTTGTTGAGGACAAAGATAATGTGGCATGTTGTGAAAGAGGGAAATTGTAAGTATCAACTCTGGCCCCACGATCAGTTACAGATATGACAAATGCATCAGGTATGCATATTTTTTCTTAATTGGATTTTTCGGGTTGGGTATTGATATTTTTGTCTTTCCTTATCCTTTCCATGAGGATTATCTTTTTATATGAGGATTTGGGGCATGGTTAACTTTGTGATTTAGTCTTTAGATTACAGAGCATTCAGATGAGATTGTGACTGAACTAAAAAAGAATTAATCTTGCCCAGGGACGGATACTATGTCTATTGGTATTTTGTATCTCCTTGTTTTAGGAAGAGGATATGTGTGTCTTTATATGAAGCATTAGTCCATTTTGTTAAGCTGGAGAATGAAGAAATCATTATTGCTGTGACATGGGAGGTCAGATACATGGTGTGGCTTCTAAGTGAATGTCGCACAGCCAAAGGGGAGGAACCCACACTTTCATAATGTTCTATATGACATTGAAGATAAGTCCGTGCAAAATACATTTTCCTCTTTCCAGGAAGGGCTCCAGAGAAGACTGGAAGGCCGGAAGAGGAAAGAATGGACGTCCTTCTTACTGTTCACTTTCTATTTCCGCCATCGTAGTCTTAGCATAAGCATTTTGCCTTGGCAGCTGCAATTGTGTCCAGCCTCCACATACTTTCTGCATTCCCAGAATGAATGGCATCGCACCCTATCAGTGTTGTTCAATAAATATAGGTGAAAAAAGGAATGAATAAATAAATGAATGACAACATTGAAGGTAACTCAATATATTATTTGGTCCAACCCTTTTATTATACAAAAATCCCAAGAGATATATTTGAGTGCATCAAATAACCATAAAAAAATGAACATATTTAAGAAAAGAAAAATGTAAGCATAGTAAACATCAAGTTCAAGAAATTTCCTCTCATTTTTCTTCAAAATCAACTTTAAATTATATATATTTAATCTACATGTGCTAGCTAGGGAATAGTTAAACCCCAAATTTCTAGACATGGCAAGTAGATAGGGGAACATACTTACATATTTTCATTTACAGAGAAAATCATGAAAATAACACCAAAGAAAAGGTAGTTCAATTATGAGAAAAATATTTCTAGGAAACAGTTTGAAATATATATTTAACCTTCATTTGCAAGCATGGGGTTTTCAAAGCACTTCTTATGGAAGAGAGTTACTTAAAGAAGTCCCATAGAAGCTTCCATGATTAAGAAGATATACCGCTGTGCTGGGAGGGTGACACGTTCTGACTCCACATGAAGAGGACTCTGAATCTTGCATTTGAGACCTTCCAGACCTGGCCTTTTGCCTCTCTTTTTCTGGCTTCTTATTTTTATACTTTTGCTATAATAAAAACTATAATCAGCGTTCCCTTGAAGAAGACTCCATGCAAAGCCAGTGTGCCTTAAGGTTCCTTTTCTTTTTGCCAGAGCCAATGGAGCAAACATCTTATCCCGGTGCTGAGATTTAGGGGTGGATGAAACATGTCTATTTGAATTGGAATGTTTGTTCTCCACAAACAATCCAGAGAAGTGTGTCTCTGTTTGCTAGAGCTTGGCCAGATTGCAGCAGGTCTGGTTTGGAACTTTCTGGTTTGATTAAAATTGGACCAAAAGATTGAACCAGAAGAAACACTTTCTGTCCCCTTTCTTTCACCCTCTTCATCAAAGTCTTCTGGAAACAAGAATACCAGGGACTTAGTAGATGATGGGGTAAAACGAATTTCTGAAGATTTTCCCTACGCAAATGCCGGAACAAGTTCTGTGTCCAAGTGGCTCTCCCAAGGAAGATACTGAGTTGGAGAAAAGGTCCTCTTCGTTAATATGCTGTACAACAAACATGTCACGGTCTGTGTGGGAGGAGAAAGGGAAACGTTTGCAGGGTATTTGTTGAAAAAAACCTCAATATGCAACAAGACCCCTGTTAAATGCTGCATATCTCTCATATGAATAGCAAAACATCCCCCATGCAAAGCAAATCTCCAACCCTTAATGGCATGAATCCAGGTAATTACCTGGTGGTCTCTGCTCATTATAAGGAAATTAAATTAAACTAGTTGGTCACTACAAGGGGACTCTCAGAATAGCCTCTATCCACTTACCCAGTGTAGTCAGTTTAGTTCCTATGCTCTGAAAACTACTTTGGAAAAAGTTGCAACAGCCAGAAAAATGTCATTATATTGAAAGATGTTCCAGTTATTTTTAATGCTTCTGTAGAAAATGACTTATTAAAATAAATTCTAAACTCAGATTTACATTCGACAAATTGTAGACAAATTATTGCTTCTCAATACATGAACACAATATTTAGAACACAGAAAAATATTAGGAACACACTTTTAGCTAAAAAGAAAAACTGTCATTAGAAGAAAATATTTAAGATTTACATTTAAGTCAACAAAAAGGGCCTGCTTTATATCTACAGGGTAAAAGTAGCCCAGATATTTTTATAATTGTATATTTCTAAGCTAATATTTTTTAAATGACAGTGTAATAATGTGCTACTGAAAAATACCCAGTAGCACTACAAATAAGTACAGAGTATTCACAACATTAATATTTACTGGAAAGGTCACTTCAGAAAAGTTTACATTCACTTGAAAGATTGCCTTAAAATTTATCTCTTATATATGACCAAAGATCTAAGGTACTTTTGGAAGTTTTCCAAAATGATTATTTAAATTATAGTATAGTCATTACATTATATTTTATGCAGGCTTTGAAAATGATTGTCATAAAACTGTGCAAAAATATTGACATTGCTGTGGCAAAATGTTTAGTTAATAAAACAGGAACCATATTTATCAAAGAAATTGTAACCTAGTAAAATTTTTATCATTGCATGGATACATATGCTAACAATTTTTATTTATTTTGGGTTTGTGAAATCACAAGAAATGGTTATAAAAATTAGTCATTTCTCCTAATAATGTTATAATATTTGTATATGAAATAAAGATTAAGCAAATATATTATATGCAATACATGGAAAACATGATTTTAGTTTGGAAAACATCAAACATTTTCAACTTCTACAATTTCTTTACCCAGAAAACCTTTTGTGGTGTCAATCTTATGAAGGGAAATAGTGAGAATTATTATGGAAATATTCATATTAGTCATTACCAGTGGCTAAATTTTTTGAGAAAAAATGAAAAAAATGTGGAATCCTAAAAAGTAATTTAGTGTGTGGTTTATAAAAGTAAATTATTTCATTCTATTCAATGCAATAAACATGTGTAAACACTGTGCTTGGAATTAGGAAGAAAGATAAAATGCAATCTGTATACTCAAGAAATTCACAGTCAAGTGGGGAAAATAGAAATAAAATAATATAATACACTGGGTAAAATAAGATTAATGCATTAAGTGTATAATTCCATTCCTTTGGTTTCTTAACAAATTCCCTTGACATCTGCCCCATTACCTGTCAATAACTGAATTGTCTTTTCTCTTTTAAAACCTGGCTTTCCTTTTGTCATATTTTCACAACATTTACATATTCGTCAAAGAGATTTCCTTCGAGAAAATGTGTCTCATTTGTCCATTATAGTATTGTACTAATTCCCATTCCAGCAACCATGCTGTTCAAATGACTGTGACTGATTATGAGGCATAATTAACTTGTCAAAGAAAAGATAGTATTCAGTCCAATTTCACTTTTCCATATGGCCAAAAAGGAAAAGCCCATCTCGAACATATATTCATACATACATGTGCTACATTGTAAAATGATAGCAAATTACCCAAAGTTACCCCTGGAAATTAGAATGAGGGCTACAAATAAATAACAATGAGCCTCAGAGTTCCCTTTTATTTTGCATAAGTTTCCGTCATGTCAGTATTTTGTCCCAAGAATATGTAGAGCTAGGTCGTATATATGTTGCCAGAATAAAAAGGGGAAAAAAAGACCATAGAATTGTACAAGAAATGAGAAAGAACCCTGATGCAAAAAAAAAAAATGGGCTATAGTTAATAGGACAATTATAATAATATTGTTTTAGCAATTGTAACAAATTTACCACACTAAGGCAAAGTGTTAATAATAAGGAAAACTGCCTGTGTGAGGGGGGTATAGGGGGGAACTCTGTACGATCTGCATGATTGTTCTGTAAACCTACAACTGCTCTAATTTTAAAAAACACAGTCATTATCCAAAATTTTTTGTGTGAAAATTCTACTATGTGCTTTCAATAACCCTAGTTGCTGTGAAAGCTTTAGTGAATAGAACAAACCTGATCCAAATCCTCAGGGAGTTTCTAGTGCATATGACAGACAAGTAATCATCAATTACTATATAGAGTATCCATGAAAGATAGATGTTGCCACAGAGTGCTGTGGGTCACTTAGAAAAGGCACCTAATCCAGCTCTGGGTATTCGGGGAGGCTCCCTGGGGGAAGTAGCACCTAAGCGGAGCCTGAGGGATAAGGCGGAGTGGGCTTCAGGCAGAGGGAGCAAGGAAGCAGTACCCATGGGGGCCCTGTGGCAAGAGAGAGCCTGGAATGGTGGGTAAAGGACAGTAGTTCAGTAAGATGAACATGAAATGAGTGAAGAGATGAGATTGGTAGGGTTTTCACATTTTAGTGTGCACCATAAGCATCTGGAGGCCTTGTGAAAGCAGAGGCTGCTGGGTCCACCCCCCAGAGATGATAAAGTGGTGCTGGAGAATTTGCTTTTGGAACAAGTCCCCAGGTGACACTGGTGCAGCTGCTCTGAGGACCACATGTTGAGAACCACTGATATAGAGAATATATTGGAGTTGGGGATTGCAGGGGGGCTGGAAGTGAGAGAGAGAGAGAGAGAGAGAGAGAGACTGAGAGAATATGTAGAGGTAAATCTTATTGGTTGCCTCCTAATAAATGGATGTCTACACAGCCTCCATTTCCCCTTCCTTCTTCCTAAGAGAGCTCCAATTCTGTTTAAAAATCAAGTGGAAAGCAAGCATCCCATATACCCTGCGCAAGCTGGACATACTCTCATGTTGATTGGTTTAAGGGTAACTCCATCTTCCTTGCCAGTGTTAGTTTCTGAAATGCCCATGTGATATGATTTGGAGCAATGAGACACAAGGGGAAATTTTGCTGAGGGGTTCTTGGAAATGCTATTCTAAAAGCAGCCCTCTCTTTTCTTTTTTATGGTTCTTTGTTTGTCGACATGAGGCCAGAACTTGAGTCAGCCATTTTGCTTCTAATATGTGAATGAAGTCAACCATTAGTGGAATGTAGAGACAGGAGACTCTGAGCAAGAGAAACCCCTGAAAACTGCTTCTGTGTTATGAGGCAGCACATTTTCTTATGTTTAAGATAGGGTGGCCTGAGCAACCATTCATTCCACAAGTAGTTACTGAGCAATTAATATGAGTTAGGAGATGTTTGAAGTGTTGGAGGATACACATAGGGAAAAACACAAAAAAGAAAATGTATGCTTTCATGGGCATGGCATTCTACTGGATTGTAATGGAATCATTCCACCTGATGAACATATACAAGCATTATTTTGAAAAGATTCATGATTTGAAAGAAAATCCAGGGTATATATGAACTCTAAGATGTAAAAGAAACTTTTAAAACATTTTATATGTGAAAGGAAGGAATATTATAGCAGAAGCTATGGTGTCTCCTCCAGGTCTCAGTGTGTCTATGGGTTCTTTCGCCTATTCTCTGGATGTGGGAGTCCAAAACAACCATGGAGGGGAGTCAATAACCACAGAAGCAAGACTCAACCAATGAGGGATGAGACTTGGTGGCTGTTTGTGCCAGTCTCCTCACCTTTCAGTGGAAAGATTCTTAGGTACATTCTCCCACTGCCATAACCTGCTCGTTAATTCACCCTTTAAAATCCTTCCTCCCTTCTTTGGTTTTGCTTCCCCATTCGCTCACAACATTTCCTGAGATGACCTCCCAAATAAACCACTTGCACCCAATCCTTCTCAAAGAGTCTGCAGTGGGGATAAGGCCATCTAAGACCATGGTAAATACCGGCTCTCAGTTGCTTAGGTACTCCTTTCCATGTCACTTGTTGAAGTTTGGGCTGTAGCCATCTCCACTGAATACCAAAATAACAGGATAAAAATAGCCTGTCCTGATGCCTTATATTTCTGACACCAAACATCACCAGTGGCTAAAGAGAACCATTGTGGGTTTAACACATCCACTCTAATTTCAGGCAATGGTGCACTGTATTTCTTTTTGTTAGAATCCCCTGCCACTCAAATAAGTTTCTTTTTATGCATTGCAATTATCTTACTCCGGTGAGCTCTTCCTCCTCCTAAGCAAGAAAGCTCTTAATATCCTGGACATCAAGTTCTGCATCTGTTTCTCTTTCTCCCTCTTATTTTTTCAATGACCTTCACATTTCTTCCTGTTGGCCTAAGTCTATATCTGATTCAGCTTCCTCTTCTTCTCTCCTTCTTTCTTTACTTTAAAAAATGTTAGCCAATATCCTGGGCTTAATATAAATATCCACACAACATTACGCTTGCTCTATTTTCCATGACTATTCTGATTGGTCCTTCCACCCAAGATATGGAGCAAAGACAGAGAACATAGAGAAGGCTGGGTTGGTGCTGGATGCATGATTCATTTCCATCACGTGTACATGGATCTGCACTGACTACCTGACAAAGTAGCATTTTCCAATGCCAGGAACCACTGTGAAATCAATTTACCTGTGGGGATGGAAAGTTTTGTTTCTTCTAAAATCAGAAGATGGGATAAAAGGCATTTCCGTAACTACTTAAAGAGTCTTTGTAGGTTTTTTACATTTTTATTACCAGCCAGTTCATAGAAATACATGTATTTTCCTACCCTGTATCTTATGGTCCATGAAGTTTTCAAACATGTCAACTTGTTTTCATTTTACATATTTCATTCTTCCTTTCTTCCTTTTTTTCTTACTGGTATGTAGCTGGCATAATTCACTGAAATACAGGCATTTTTCTAGTTCTTTGAGGAAAATGTACATCACACAAATCTTCTAGTAATTGCAAACTTGGGCTGAATTTACAAGAAGTAACTCAACTAGGCTATGTTGAGAATAATTCTAGGATGTGTGAGTGTGTGTGTGTGTGTGTGTGTGTGTGCCCATGTGCCCATAAATGAGCCCAGGAATATGTGGTAGGAGGAGAACATGAGATGAGGAGGGAGGTTTCAGCCTCCTATAGTGTTTGGAGTAGGTTAGCGTGTGTTAAGAAGTACAATCTCTCCCAGGTAATCAAGGTAATCCTGAGTAAACTTTTCATCTCATTGATTTTGGCCAAATTAAGGACATTGTCTTCACTCCCTTAGCTATTAATCTATGCTGTGTCCATCAAAGGTGCAAAGGTGAAGGACTTGAAGAACTTCCAGTTTCAAAGGTATCCCTCTAAATAAGTTATCAGTGAGACCCACAGAATCAATATACCACTTATATTGTAAAACCCATACAAGTACCTATGTCTCCCAAATGGGCTTCACATCCACACAACAAAACCTGAGTCCAAGCCATGAAAATTTGGGCAGTTAGAGATATTTCTATTTGATATTTTATGTCTGTGCCTTTCAGTCAGTCCCAGTTACCCATGTACTGTGGTGCAATAGTACAGCGGAGCCTTGTTTACTCCAGCTACATTTACAGGAAATTGTCTTTGTACCTTCTAATTGTAGTTCTTCCCTTATCTTTGCATCTTGTAGTTGTGTTCTGATCTCATACATATTTTGCCTTGAAACCCCATTTTCTTTGAAGGTATAGCTGGCTGAGATGCAGGTCTGTCTTAATATACCACCCATCAGATACATCAGAAAAATTACTATAAAAACCAAGATAGAATGATCCAGACAAAACTAGTCAAGGTTAGAGCCAGAAATAAAAATCCCTTTCCCCTTTATGCAAGCTTCCAAACCTCAACGGATGATGGAAACATCATTGCATAAATGGATGCTGTTTAATGTTCAGTGCTCAGTTCTTACATATTTTGTCAATGAGGAAAAATGACAGCAGAGAAACTACCAACGAGAAATAAAATTTGCTTGAACATCAGAGCAGACTTTAAAAAGCAGGATGAAAGTTTTCAAAGCTGTTGCTATTTCTCAGCTTCCCATATGACTGCAGAAAAATTGCTGGCAAATACCATGTCAAAAGGTCATTCAACTTTTTAGAAGATTCTTGTTTGAAAATTCTTATTTCTGTCCACCTCTATGGATTCCTTAATCTTAAATCTTTTTGTGTCTACAATGAATTTTAGTATAAAGGAATGACTTTCTAGATGAAGTAAGTCAAACATATTCAGAAAGGGCCATTGAAATACCTGAAATACAAGGGTTTTTTCTTTCTTGTTTTTCTTGCTTTTGATAATATGAATAGAAAAAATAATGTTTATAATAAATCCAAATAATTTCAATTGTTAATGATATCTTACTTAAAACATAAGGGTGCTGTCATGAAATACAGATGTCCAAATATCTGATACATATATAATCAAAATGGGAAACCTTTTTCACACTGCAAACAACTTTTATATTTCCCTCACAGCAAGTTGTTTTTATCACTCTCTCATAAACTCACTATATTTCTATTAGACCTATTAAGACTCTATCAATTCAGGACCAATATACACTGGACATTTTGTGATTATTTGACTATTTATCAACACATATTATCTAAATGCATTTTTTAATTCCAAAGTAAAATTAAAAAAAAATGATATAGTAAGTTTCTATGAAATAATCAAATTAATTCATTAAGCATCTGGAACTTTCATTCATAGTGTGACTGTTACACAAAACCTTTTTTGTATAATGCAACCCATAATTAATTGAAATGCTCAATATCAGTGGTTTAATTTAAAAAAAAACTGACCATAAACTCTCCTCTTAACAATGATGCCAAATGATCAGTTGGCCCAATCTTTTCATTTTTTATCAAGTTGTTTTAGATATATATAAACTCAACTATGGATTTTATTTTGATTATATTGTCAATTTGATTTGATAATATTCTGCTGCAATAATCACTATTACTTTGTTTAACTCATATGCATAATTCTTTAAAACTGTATGATATCTGAATATAATGAGAATACAACATTTTAGATGGTTTTGAACAATGGTCCAAAATTAGATGAAACTATTATTTGAATGCAACTGGCCTGATGTTAATCACTTGCAATCTTAGCTATAAATACACTGAAGTGCTGAAAAAGACTTTATAAAAATCATCATTTGACTTGATCTTTATACCTAATCATAAGTTCTGACTTTCAAAATACTCTAATCAGGCTTCTTCCCAAAACACATTAATGATACTTTTTCCTTGCTGATATTCACATCTCCTATTGGTGCTTCTTATTCCCTCTTCATACCATATAGGCTTATGGTACTTGGACTCACTGTGCAATATTTGACACAGTCCACTATTTTTTTTTCATATAGAAATCCTCTCTGCCCTTGATATCTGGAACAGCATCCTTGTTTTCATCTACCTCAACCACTCCCTTTCATTCTCCTTTATTTTTTCTGTATTAGTTATCTACTGCTTCATAGCAATATTAGCACAAACTTAGCAGCTTAAAACAGGACAAATGTATTATCTCACAGTTTCTGTGGGTCAGGATATGAACACAGTTTAGCTAATTCTTCTATTTCAAGGTTTGTTTAAAAAGGCTGAAGTGAAGGTGTTGACCAAATCTGTTGTCTCATCTGAGACTTGACTGGGGAAGGGCTCACTTCCAAGCTTGAGTATTTATTAGAAGGGTCTCTCAGCAAGGCGAGTCATTGTGATCTTCTGCAACAATCTTGTGTAATGTAATCATGTACACCCAATCAACATTGGTTAGAAGAAAGTCACAGGTCCTAACCACATGCAAGGGAAGAGGATTACACAAGAGTGTGAATACCCCGAGGTGGGGATCATGGCAGCAACCTCAAAGTCTGTGTGCCACAGTATCCTCTTCACCTACCACCTCCTTTACTGTTGTTCCCCAGGAGTTTGTTCTGACCTTCTCTTTTAGCAACCAATACCATGTTAAAAAGTCAGTTGCCCATTGGATATTGCAAACATAACCAAGATAAACCCCATCATTTTTTCAACCACCACTCCCCACTATAAGTCTGATTTTCATTTGTTTGTCTTATTTTTCTCAGAGAATGGACTCACCACCTACATAATTAAATGAGTCATCATTTCACTTTTCTCTGTATCTGACATCTTCTTTCCATCCCCTCTCCTTCTGTCTTCCATGGATTTCTTCAATATCTCCCTAATGTAAAATCAATGCTATGTGCAGATGGCATGATTATATACTTAGAAAGTCCAAGACAACCAACTGAAAAATACCACACAAAAAAGTAAATTAAGTAATGCAGCTGGGTAATATATTTGCATGCAGACATCAATAGATTTTCTATATCACGAAAATCAGTTGGGAGATACAATGGAAGAATAGACTCCAGTTACAATGGAAATAAAAATTAAAACTAAATTTAAATATAACATGTGACTCATAAAAAAAAAAACCTTAGAACTCTATTGAAGGACAAAATAAGCCCTGAACAAAGAAAAGCCTCATTTCTTAGATAAGAAAGATCTGCATAAAACGGTATCAATTTTTCCCTAGGCAATATAAAAACTTAACATAATCCAAATTAAAAATATTTAAAGGATTTTATTGAGAATGTTATCTTTAAGTTAATTTGTTAAAATAGGCAAAAATGTCGAGGAAAATAAGAAAAATAAAAGTAATGAGGAGACACCATTAAAAATTAAAACATAACAAGTCTAAATAATTAAAATAGTGTGGTACTGGTCCAGTTAATTCCATTTAATATGTGGTAAAGTTTGGGCCTTTGATAAGTGAGGAAATTACATACTTTTCAATAAGTGGTGACTATTCAAATAAATGTTATAACTGAAAAAATAAAATTGAGTCCATATCTCACACCATGCATAAGGACAAATTCTTTTTTTAAATGTTTTTATTAATATACCTCTTTTTTTAGAAAGATACTTAGATGACATAAATGTTATATAAAAAATGTAGAGGATTCCCATATGCCCTACTCCCTACCCCTCCTGCACTTTCCTACATTAACAACATCCTTCATTAGTGCGGTACATTTGTTACAATTGATGAACACATTTTGGAGCATTGCCACTAAGTGTGGATTATAGTTTGCTTTGTAGTTTACACTCTTTCCCGAACATTTTTGTAAATTATTACAAGATGTATAATGGCCTGTATATGTCATTGCAATGTCATTCAGGACATTTCCCAAGTTCCAAAAATGCCCCCAAATTACAGCTATTTTTCCCTTTCCCTCCCCTCAGAATCTCCAGTGGCCACTGGCTCCACATCAATGATATAATTACTTCCATTGATATAATCACAATAAGTTTATATATAGTAGAATACCAATAAGTCTACTCTAGTCCATCGTTCATTCCCCAATCCTGAGTATTCTGGGATGGTGATGCACACTCCACCTCTAATTGAGAGGGAGCTTAGATCCCATGGGGCAGATGGATGGGACTCTCTTGCTTGCAGTTGCAGGCGCTCTCTGTTCCTTGAGAAGGTCGTTGTCCATCATTGTCTCCTTGTTAGTTGTCCTGGGTGAGTCCAACGAAGTAGAGAGTAGGTGTTGCAACTCTGTTAAGATTCAGGCCCCAACTGGTACATGGACAGCCCAAAGATTTAAGTCTTTTGGACATATACCTATCAACTCTAGTACTAACTGTAAGTTCAAATAGAGGGGGCAGAAGAGCCATGTGTAAGGAAACCACAACTGAGTCCAACTCTGTCACAATGGGCAGCATAAATTCCAAGGTAAGGCCAACTGGCAGGGTACCAAACTCCTCAGCTGTCTGCCCTGCCTATAGTGTCTGGAGCCCTTAGGAGCTCTGCTCTTTGAGGCAATATTTACTGTGGCAGTCAATGAGATCCTGCTGAGATGTGCATAAGCATAAAGTCTGGAATGGCCTCCCGATTCACTTTGGAGTCTCTTAGACATAAAACTCATTTGTCTTTACCCTTTCTCCCTTTTGGTCAAGGTCTTTTTCAAGTTGCATTGCTAAGGATAAATTCCTAATGCATCAAATGCCTAAATATAAAGAATAAAGCCATAAAATACTAGAATAAAACATTGAAGTATCCCCTTATGGCCTTGGAGTTGGGAAGGCCTTCCTAACTATAACCACCAATCCACATGCTTTAAAGAAAATATTGATTCTTAGGCAAAACTTATTTTCAAAAATATACATGATAAAGATATTAAAGTCAAAAGACATTGAGAAATGCAAATGAAAAGTACACTAATATACCATTTTTTAACCTGAGTAGTATTGTCAAAACTCCAAACAATTGTTCCTACATACTGTAATCAAGGCTGTGTGGAAGCAACATTCTTATATATTGTTGGTGGAGCATATATTGGAACAGACCCAAGAGAGAGTAGTTGGCAATGTTTATAAAAAGTCCTTAATAGTTTTCACGATAATGTCTCAAACCTTTATCTTAGCATCCAAAACCTGGCAGGATATGGCCTTAGTTTACCTCACTGGTATCATCTCCCTTTTAGTCTCTTTAACAGAAATTCTCGTCTCACCCTTTCATGCCTTCCTAGATGCTATTATGTCTGATGAGAAATTCCTTCCTATAATCCCCAACTTTTTCTTTTACCTAAGTCCTCTTTGCCCTTCAAAACTCTGCTCAAGTGACACCTTCCCCAGGAATTCCTCCTTGATACCCTGTCTCTGACTCCTTCTTTGATTATCTTCTCTCTCTGCAAGACTCCATAGCACTCTAAGTAGATCGCCATTGAAACATTTACTAAACTCTTCCGTAAATATTGATTTTTGTATTCCCTAACCCTAGCACAGTGTGTGGCACAGAATGGAGAGTCAGGGCAAATTCAATTCATAAACTAATGACCATTGCTTTTTGATCCCCAAATGGTCTACATAGTCCCATAATAATTTAAAATGTCCACAGATACTGGAAACATAGCAACATCATATACAGTAACTCATAATATTCTTTTGGCAAAAACTATGCAGACAAATTCTACTCAGTTTAGTGGTTTTTCAGAGGGTTGAACATAGGATTGCTGCTCCCACTTCTTGGTATATACTCAAAAGAATTGAAAGCAGTGACTCAAACAGATATTTGTCCACCAATATTCATAGCAGCTTTATTCATGATAGCCAAAGTGTAGAAGCAACCCAAGTGTTCATTAACAGATAAACAGATAAACAAAATGTGGTGTATAGGCACAATGGAAAATTAATCAACCACAAAAAGGAATGAAGTTCTGATAGATGGTACAACATAGATTGACTCTTGAAGACATGATGTTGAACCAGGCCCAAAACAAATATGTATGATCTCACTTACATGGAATACCTAGCATAAGCAAAGTCATCGAGACAGAGAGTAGATTACAGGTTACCAGGGGCTGGGGATACTGAAGAAAAGGGGGATTTATTGCTTATTGGGTGTAGTGTTTCTGTTTGAGGTGATGAAAAGTTGAGGTAATTGCTGCTGGTGACGGTAGCACAATACTGTGAATATAATTAGTACCAGTAAATTGTACATGTAAAAGTGGTTAAAATGGGAAAATATGAGTTGTATATATGTTACTACAATAAAAAGTTTAGAAAGACAGACAATTAGGTAGATGATAGCTATAGAGATATGGTAAATATAGCAAAATGGTATTTGGATGGGGAGTTATGTTGGAGTTTTCTGTATGGAATTTTGTATCATTCATGCAACTGCTTGTAACTCTTAAATAATTGCAAATAAAAAGTTTTAAAAATTCTTAATATTACTCCAATGAATAACCTTACAAATACCTGGCACTAGCATTGAAACTAAAAGCTTAATCAGCCAAAGACTGCCAAGAATATGGTCATAATCTAAAAATTCAGATTTACTGACTCAATGGAGTGAAAGAGTGTCATAACTATTACAATTTTCTGTGTGCTGCCGCGGCATCCATCTTACTTTGATTAAGCCATTTGCCTCAACACTGCGCTTTGGCCTAGTTAATAAGTAGCTCTCTAGCCCTGGGGCATAAATTTCCCCAGAGCCCAAACTCACATCTAAGGCCACCACCCACACCACCCACACACCTCACCCAGAACTCACAGCTGGTCCCAAATGATAAGCTCACCCTCTCCACTGCTTTCAGACCCCAAGGCCCTTTCCCTTTGCATGTGTGTTGGCTTTAAACCAACCAATCCTTGACTCTGTGGGAAATCTACTAACCTCTACTGCTGGACCCACAGGGCCCTCTCGCTCTGCCTGTGCGCTCCCCACCTGCCGGTTGAGCCACCCGAGCCAATCATGCTTCATACCTCTTTCCCTGGGACCTGTGAGTTACAAATTATCTTTTCTTGGACATGATGCTCTTGGTTTCCTCTTGTGTCACATCTGACCACCACCCGGACACTAATTTAAAATCCAACTTAACTAATTCAAAACAAGAGGTGCAGCAAAAAGGGTGTGTTGGTCACGACTATGGAAAATGAAGAATAACGCCTTTGGGCTGCTCTTGGTTTACTAACTGACTCTCTCAGGCAGCCAATACAGGTCCATGGCTTGTTGACTTCAGTCCCCACTGGTTTGTGCTGTCACCTGTCACCTCTGCTGGGTGTTGCCTAAGCTTCCTACCCCAAATTGGCGATCCTGTAGATCAGAGTCTTCCCCAAGAGCAGCAAACAGCCTGCCCTAGTACAGCAAGAGGGGAACCCTTGTGGCTTCGAGCGCTCCCACAATGGGAATGACATACACTGGGTGACAAAGACACTGAGCAATATTGACTCTATAACATTGACTACCCAATTGACTGCATTGCAGTTTGGACAGTAGGAGCTCACAAGGCATGAGCCAGGCAATCCTGCCCTGAGTTGTAACTCATTAGTCAGGTGGCTGGGGCTATATGCACGTGGGAGACTGCTGGGGGAAACACTGTGTTTGTGAACTGGGCGTCCAGGTCTTAAACCCACCCCTAGGCTCTGGGGCACTCCCTCCAAGTGAAGCACAATGGCACCCTGCAAGCAATGGTGCTGCTAGGGTCTGTGATCCTTACGCTGATGCCAACTCCACTGCTGTCCCTCTTCCTCCCTGGAACACACGGGATATAGAGGTTCTAACCACTGGTGCCAAGTGGCTAAGGATCTCTTGGGCAAAACAGAAGGGGCCTGAGCATATTGTGCCAACACTCCCTAGGACACCAGAGGAAGTTTCTAAGTTGCTTAAGAAATATGAGGGTCCAGTGCAATGTTCATGGGCCCCACCCAGTGCTTCTGCTTATCAGCATGTCAAAGCCCTGGCATTGTGCTCCCGGGATCTGGGGGCTATGCTATGCCTGATGGTCCCACCGCCACCACGCTAGTGAAAACAAATCCCATGAGATTGATTGGAACACCCTAGAGAGAGAGAGAGATACAGTTGCTTATGCATCCAGTTGGCAGGAGCCACTGATCTTCCTCTTCACCACTCATAAGATCAAGTAGGGCCCCAAAAGGGAGCCTAAGTTGGAAACTAAAGTTCAAAATTTACTTCATTGGAGATTCAAGCCATACTTAAAGATTTTGTTCAAGGGGACCAGGAGAAAGGGGTAGATTGGTTTTTGAGAGTCTTTAATATGGGATCCGAGTTGCCACTCTCATCCCAGAAAATGAGGCAATTGGTTGGTATCACTAAAGGCTCCGAGCTTTTTCTCCTATTGACTTAAATATTTAGGGCATAAAAAGACACACCCATCCTTAGCGGGTATTAATGCTAAGGCAGATGCCCACTGGCAAACAATTACTGAGGCCCAACTGTTCCTTAGAAAGATTGGGATGATGGGATTTCTTTGAACATTCAGAAAAAAGAGACCTGGAGTTCATCTCCAGCCCTGAGGAGGTACCCTTGACACGGAGTTATGGAAAATTTTCTTACAGGGAACCTGTCCCCCAAATTACCAAGTAGCCTTACTCAACTTTATAGGTACGGCTTGTATTATCCATGAGGCTATGGCCAGGCTGGAGCTATTGGCAGGACAAAAAGGGGCACTCAACATCAGAGTCACAGATCCTGACTCATCAGGCCCAGGGGGCCAACCTACAGGAGGCCACCTGGCCCCTCCCTTAGAGTGTCCCCACTCCCTCCCTACCTCGCATATCAAAGGTCCAGTTCCCCACCTCCATGGGAGTTGTAACTATTGGAACAATTCTTATTAAACAGTTTCTCTTAGTAAAGGCACATTTTGCTTTTACTTTCCCAATACTGTATAGATATTGGAATAAGACCAAATCTTGGCTCATTTGGTGGGCCATGCCAAATAAGACCCCATGGAAATGCCCCTGCCAGTCAAGGTCA
>JAQZBX010027826.1:0-28147 GCA_029593785.1 Cabassous unicinctus
CATCACTCGGGCCTTTTAATTCATTATATACACTTTTCTCTATTTTTTTCTCATTTCATTTTTTATATTCCACTTTTTATATCTTATTCCTCTGTACTTACGATTTTTTTTACTTGTGTTATTTATTTTGCTAGGTTTTGCAAGGCTCCTCTTCTACCTTTTATTATTATTACTACTTTTGTTCTTTTTCTCTTCTTATCTCTTTCCTTTTCTCTGGCCCTGTTTGTTTTTTTTTCCAAGGAAACATAGATAACAGCAAAGAAAAAGAATAAGAGGAATGAAATGTCAAAGTGAAACCTTACAACACACAAAAACAACAACAAAATAAAAACCCTAGAGTAGAAAGAGAAGCTAACCAACCAAATAAACACATCAAGATAAACAGATGCCTAGACACCACAAAAAATTACAAGCCATACTAAGAAACAGGAAGACATGGACCATTCTAATAAACAAACTGTAAAACAGAAGGAAATGCAGAATATGGAACAACTAATCAGAGATGTCCAAATATCATGAATCAACTTAATGAAGTGAAAGAAGAGATTAAGAATATTAAGAAACATTGGGAGAACATATTGAAGAAATTGTAAACATACATAAAAAGATAAAGGATATGATGGTGATGAATGGCACAATGCAAGAAATCAAAAATACACTGGAAGCATATAACAGCAGATTTGAATATGCAGAGGACCAAATCAGCCATGTGGGAGACAGTACATCTGGAATCAGACAGACAGTAGAACAGATAGATAAAAAGATAGAAAAAATCTAGCAGGGACTTAGGAACTTGAATGACAACATGAAATGCACAAACATACAAATTATAGGCAACCCAGAGGGAGAAGAGAAGAGAAAGAGGGCAGAAGGAGTGTTGGAAGAAATAATGGCTGAAAATTTCCCAGCTCTATTGAGGGACATGGACGTACATGTCCAGGAAGTGCAGTGCACCCCAAAAAGTATAAATCCTAACAGGCCTACCACAAGACATACACTTGTCAAATTTTCCAATGCTCAAGACAAAGAAAGAATACTGAAAGCAGCAAGAGAAAAGAGATCCATCACATACAAGGGAAGCTTGATAAAATTAAGTGCTGATTTCTCACCTGAAACCATGGAGGCAAGAAGGCAGTGGTATGACATAGTAAAAGGGCTAAAAGAAAAAAAGCTTTCAGCCAAGAATTCTCTAACCTGCAAAGCTGGCATATGAACCTGAGGGAGAGTTCAAAATATTCACAGATAATCAGAAATTAAGAGAGTTTGTCAATAAGAAACCTGCTCTTCAAGAAATACTAAAGGGAGCTCTGCAGGATGAAAGGAAAAAACAGAGAGAGTTGGAAGAGAGTGTAAGAATAACTAAAAAGATAAAAAGAGAAATAAAAACAACATATGTCATACATAAACATAAAGAAAATATGGCTAATATAAGTAATTCCTTGACAGTAACAACACTGAATGTTAATGGCTTAAACTCTACAATCAAGAGACACAGATTGGCAGAATGGATAAGGAAATATGACCCATCTATATGCTATCTACAAAAACCTCTACTTAGACCCAGGGATGCAAGGAGACTAAAAGTGAAAAGTTGAAAAACAGATTTACATGCAAACAATAACCAAAAAAGGGCAAGAGTAGCTATATTAATATCAGACAAAATAGACTTTAAATGCAAATCTATTGTAAGAGACAAAGAAGGACACTATATATTAATAAAAGGGGAAATCTATCAATGAGAAAGAACAATCATAAACATTTATGCACCTAACCAGGGTGCCTCAAAATACATGAGGCAAACACTGGAAAAACTAAGTAGAGAAATAGATGCCTCTACAATTATTGTGGGGGACTGTAAAACACCATTATCACCATTAGACAGAACATCTCAACAGAGAATCAATAAAGAAACATTGAATAATACATTAGAGGATATGGACCTAATAGACATATGCAAAATTTTATACCCAAATACAGTGGGACATATATTCTTCTCAAGTGCACATGGATCACTCTCCATGACAGACAACATGATAGGCCACAGAACAACTCTCAATGAATTCAGGAAGATTAAAATTATACAAAGTAATTTCTCTGACCACAATGGAATGAAGTTGGAAATCAGTAAGGGGCAGAGAAGCAGATTAGGTTCAAAGATATGGAAGTTAAACAACACACTCTTAGACAAACAGTGGTTGAAATTGCAAAAGAAATCAATAATTACCTTGAAACTAATGAAAATGACAGCACAGTGTATCAAAATTTATGGGATGTAGCAAAAGCTGTACTGAGAGGGAAATTGATAGCCATAAATGCTTATATTAAAAAAGAAGAAAGAGCTAAAATCAAAGACCAAACTGCACACCTGGAGGAACTAGCAAAAGAACAACAAACTAACCCCAAAGGGAGTAGAAAGAAGGAAATAACAAAGACTAGAGCAGAACTAAATGAAATTGAACATAAAAAGGACTAGAAAAAATAAACAAAACCAAAAGCTTGTTCTTTGAGAAGATTAGTAAAATTGACAAACCCTTAGCTAGACTAACAAAGAAAAAAGAGATAAGATGCAAATACATAAAATAAGAAACAAGGAAGGGGATATCACCACTGACCCCACTGAAATAGAGTATCATAAGAGGATACTTTGAAAAATTGTATGCCAACAAGATGGATAATTTAGAGTAATTGGACAAATTCCTAGAAACACACAAGCAGCCTACATGGATGAAAAAAGAAATTGATGAACTGAAGAGACAAATCACAAATAACAAGATTGAATTAGTCATCAAAAACCTCCCAAATAAGAAAAGCCCAGGGCCAGATGGCTTCACAGGTGAATTCTACCAAACATTCCAGTAAGAACTAACACCAATCCTCCTTAAACTCTTCCAAAAATTAGAAGTGGAAGGAATATTGCCTAACTCATTCTATGATGCCAACGTCACCCTAAGATCAAAGCCAAACAAAGATGCCATAAGAAAGGAAAACTACAGACCAATCTCTATAATGAATCTAGATGCTAAAATTCTTAACAAAATACTTGCTAATCGCATTCAACAACACATCAAACAAATTATACACCAAAACCAAGAGGGCTTCATCCCCGGTATGCAAGGATGGTTCAACATAAGAAAATAAATCAATGTAATACACCACATAAACAGATCTAAAGAAAAAATCATATGATAATCTCTATAGATGCAGAAAAAGCATTCATCAAAATACAGCACCCTTTCTTGTTAAAACACTTCAAAATATAGGAATAGAGGGAAACTTCCTCAACATGATAAAGGATATATATGAAAAACCACAGCTAACATCATATTCAATGGTGAAATCCTAAAAGCTTTCCCTCTAAGATCTGGAACAAGACAAGCATGCCCACTGTCACTCTATTATGTAATATTGTGTTAGAAGTACTTACTCAAGCACTTAGGCAAGAAAAAGAACTAAAAGGCATCCAAATTGGAAAGGAAGAAGTAAAAATTTCACTGTCCGCAGATGACATGAACCTATACCTTGAAAGGCCTGAGAAATCTATAACAAAGCTTCTAGAGCTTATAAATGAGTTCAGTAAAGTGGCAGATTATAAGATTAATGTGCAAAATTCAGTAGCATTTCTGTACACCAATAATGAGTTATCTGAGGAGAAAATCAAGAAAAAATTCCCATTTGCAATAGCAACTAAAAGAATCAAATACCTAGGAATAAATTTAACTAAAGATGTAAATGACTTGTATGCAGAAAACTACACAACACTGTTAAAGGAAATCAAAGAAGACCTAAATAAATGGAAGAATATTCCCTGCTTATTCATGGGTAGGAAAACTAAATATCATTAAGATGACTATTCTACCCAAACTGATTTACAGATTTAACGCAATCCCAATAAAAATTACCACAGCATTTTTTACTGAATTGGAAAAGCTAACTATGAAATTTATTTGGAAGGGCAAGAGGCCCTGAATATCCAAAGATATATTGAACAAAAAGAAATGAAATCGGAGGAATCACACTCCCTGACTATAAAACATACTACAAAGTTACAGTGGTTAAAACTGCATGGTATTGGCATAATGATAGACATACTGACCAATGGAACTGAGTTGAGAGTTCTGATTTAGATCCTCACATATACAGTCGACTGATATTCAACAAGTCCACCAAGCCCATTCAACTGGGAGAGAATGGCTTCTTCAACAAATGCTACTTGGAGAACTCAATATCCCTATCCAAAAGAATGAGAAAAGAACACCATCTCACACCTTATACAAAAATTAACTCAAGATGGATCAAAGATCTAAATAAAAGAGCCGAGACCATAAAGATCTTGTAAAATAATGTAGGGAAGCATATCCAGGATCTAGTATTAGGAAATGGTTTCAAGAACTTTATACCCAAAGCATGAGCAATGAAAGAAAAAATAGATAAATGGGGCCTCTTCAAAATTAAAAACTTTTGCACCTTCAAGGAGCTTGTCAAGAAAGTGAAAAGGCAGCCTATTCAATGGGAGAAAATATTTGGTAACCATATATATGATAGGGACCTAATATCCAGCATACATAAAGAAATCCTACACCTTGAAAATAAAAAGACAAACAACCCATTTAAAAAATAGACAAGTGATTTGAATAGACACTTCTCCAAAGAAGAAATACAAATGGCTAAAAAGCACATGAAAAGATACTCAACATCACTAGCTATTAGGGAAATGCAAATCAAAAGTACAATGAGATATCATCTTACACCCATTAGACTGGAGGCTATTAAAAATCAGAGGACTACAAATGTTAGAGAGGATGTAGAGGAATGGGAACCCTTATCCACTGCTGGTGGAAATGTAGAATGGTGCAGCCATTGTGGAGGACATTTTGGTCATTCCTCAGGAAGCTAACTATAAAACTGTCACATGATCCAGCAATCCCACTGCTAGGTATATACCCAGAAGAATTGAAAGCAGGGACATGAAGAGCTATATGCACACCAATGTTCATAATGGCATTATTCACTATTGCCAAAAGTTGGAAACAACCCAAATGTCCATCAACAGATGAATGGATAAACAAATTGTGGTATATATATATACAATGGAATATTACTCAGCTGTAAGAAGGAATGCAGTATTAACACATGGGATAACATGGATGAATTTTGAAGACCTTTTGTTGAGTGAAGCAAGCCAGGCAGTGAAGGGCAAATATTACATGACCTCACTGATATGAATTAAGCAAATTGAGCACACCCACAGACCTAGAGTTTGGAAGATAGGTTTAGAGGAGACAGAAAGGCAGAAGAAGGTTGTGAGCCAATGCCCACATGGGCAAAATCTATGATAAGGTGGAAGTGTGTAGTTGTGCAGTGGGTGGGTATGACAGTGGTGCAGTGATACTATTGGGTTAGGTGGTGCTGGTTTGTGAAGGGTGTAGAGTGGGGTGGACTGTCCATGGAACAGGGGGACGGTTGGGGGAAGGACCAGGTAAACACTGGGGATTTTCAGATATGTAGTTGAAACTACAATATTGGGAATGTTCTTTTGGCAATATGGCAGGGGAGGGTTACTGTTTAGGGTGTTGGATGTGGGGGGGGGGCATTCGGGACAGGGCGCACCTGGCTCAGGCTTCTAGGAAGTGTGTGAGTGTTCATCTTGTCATAGTATGCTGTATCAGTGGGTGGAAACCCACACAATAAGCAGTAAGATATTGTACTCCCATCCTGGTGAGTCCTGATATGTTCTCAAATTGAGGGGTGAAAGTCTCTTGAGAGCATAAGCAGTGCCCACTAGGGGAGGACAGGGCAGTATGTCAAGCCCTCAATGTTGTTGCAAGTAACTATTAATCTTGTTATTCAAGGAGTGAAGCTTGTTGTTTGCCATGGGTCCCAAGGGGAGAGGGATGGAGGAATAGAATAAATGGAACATGGGGCATTTGGGGGCAATGGAAGAGTTCTAAATTATCTTGCAATGATGGATACAGACCATGTTAAATTTCATTAAAATTTATAAAAGTGTATGGTCCAAAATGTAAACCATAATGTAAATCATTGACCATGGTTAGTAGCAATGTTTCAATATTTATACATCTATTGTAACAAATGCACCATCCACTTGTAAAATATTATTAATAGGGGAAAGTAGAAAAGGGGGAGGATGTTGGGTATATGAGATTCTCCTATACTTTGTATGTGACTTTTCTGTAATTTAAAGTTTCTTTGAAGTCAAAATGAAAAAAAAAATAATAATAATAAGACATGGGGAATAAACAGAGGAAAATGTCACTGTACATACAAGATAACAGATCTTACAGTGATGAAAGACATAATGAAAAAAATTTTAATTTTACATTTTTAATTATTTTTTATTTCAATTTTTAAAGAATTTTTTGTATTTTATTTGTTATTTTTAAAACTATCATTATTATTTCATTTTCATTTTAATTGTATTTGGTTATTTCCTTAGCTTCATTTTTGAAGAAGTTTTAGATCACAGAATGGTTACAACTGTGGCAGGGGAGGATCATTGATGTGGGGCATCAATGATGGGGGACGCATGGGAGGAGGTTCACCTGGGGCATACCTATAAGGCATAAAAGTGTGTTCAAGTGTTCATGGGACATTGTCTTGGTGGGTGGATATTTACACTATAACCCAAAGAATATTGAATTCCCATCCTGGGGAGCTCTGCCACATTCTCTAAAGGGACAGTGACTAGTGAAGGAGGAAGGACTATTGACAGGCCCTTGATATTGTTGAATATACTTATGGACCTTTACTTTTGAAATTGAAACTTAGCCTAGTATTATAGGGTGCCTAAGAGTTACCTTCTGAAAGCCTCCTTGTTGCTCAAATGTGGCCTTTCTCTAAGCTGAACTCAGCATATAAATGCATTTCCTTCTCCCCAGCATGGGACATGACTCCCAGGGATGAGCCTCCCTGGCACTGAGGGATTACTATCAAGCACCAACTAGCATTGTAACTGGAAAGAGACATTGACCAAAAGGGGGAAGGGGTAAAGACAAATGAGTTTATATGGCTAAGAGACTTCAAAGTGAGTCAGGAGGTCATTCCAGAGGTTATGCTTATGCATGTCTCAGCAGGATCTCATTGAATGCCAAAGTAAATATTGCCTCAAATAGCAGAGACATCCAGACACTGTAGGCAGGGCAGAAAGTTCAGGAGTTTGGTGCCCTGCCATTGGGCCCTACTTGCGAACTTATGCTCCCCAATGTGACAGAGTTGGACTCCAGTGTGGTTTCCATACACATGGCTCTTCTGCCTCTTCTATTTGAAACTATAGTTAGTGCTAGAGATGATAGGTGTATGTCCAAGAGACTTAAATCTTTGGGCAGGCCATGTGTCAGCTGGGCCCTGAATCTCAACAGAGTTGCAACACCTACTCTTGTTCATTGGACTCATCCAGGACAACTAACAAGGAGATGACGATGGACAACAACCATCCCAAGGAACAGAGAGTCTGCAACTGCAAGCAAGATAATTCCATCCATTTGCCTCCATGGGATCTAAGCCCCCTCTCAACTAGAGGTGGAGTAGCCATCACCATCCCAGAATCCTCAGGATTGGGGAATGAACTATGGACTAGAGTAGACCTACTGGTATTTTAATATAGACTTACTGTGATTCTAGCAATGGAAGAACTTTTATCATTGATGTGGAGGCAGTAACCACTGGAGTTTCTGAGGAGAGGGACAGGGAAAAACAGGTGTTATATGGGGGCATTTTGGGGACTTGGGAATTGTCCTGAATGACATTGCAATGACAGATACAAGCCATTATATATCTGGTCATAACTTACAAAATTGTGCAGAAGAGAGTGTAAACTACAATGTAAACTATAATCCATGCTTAGTGGCAATGCTCCAAAATGTGTTCACCAATTGTAACAAATGTACCACACTAATGAAGGATGTTGTTAATGTGGGAAAATATGGGAGGGGTTGGGAGTGGGGCATATGGGTATCCCCTATATTTTTTATGTAACATTTATGTAATCTAAGTATCTTTTTAAAAAATAAAAAACTATATTAAAAAAAGAACTACATACAGTAGGGAGATGAAGGAGTATATGAACATAGTTTTTATATGCTATAGAAGTTGCTAAGTTGGTATCAAAGAAAATAAGATTATTATAGATTTAGTGTGCTAAATTTAACCCCCCTGGTAACCACAAAGAAAATATCAGAGAATATGGAAACTCAGAAAGTAAAGTACAGGTTATCAGGGATGGGGGCAGGGGCAATAGGGTGTTAAGACAATATGAGTGTAGGCTTTCTGTTTGGGGTGAACAGAAAGTTCTAGTAAGGGGTGGTGGTGACAGTACTGCAAAATTATGAATGGGATTAATTCCATTGAATGGTATGCTTGAGTGGGGTTGGAGTGGGAAGATTTATATTGTACACATGCTTCCTCAATTAAAAAAAAAAGTTAAGAAAGAGAAATTCGAGATAATGACAATTAAATGCAATATATGATGCTGGATGGGATCTAAGAATGGAGGAGAAAAGGTTCAAAAGGGCATTATTGGGACTAAAGAAAAAATGGAATGCAGAATGTGAGCTTTATTTCAACATTAAATTTCTTGAACTTAATAACTGCTATAAAGTAGATTATATAAGTAAGTAGGAAATGCACATGGAAGTATTATGTGTTTAAGGAGTATGGTGTGTGCAGCCTGCTTGCAAATGTTTGGAAAATGATAGATTAGATAGAGAGATAGAGAGATAGAGAGATAGATGTATGTATGTATGTACGTACGTATGTATGTATGTATTAGTGAGCCAAAGGGATGCTGATGCAAAATACCAGAACTCGGCTGGCATTTATAAAGGGTATTTATTTGGGGTAGAAGCTTACAGTCACAAGGCCGTAAAGTGTAAGTTACTTCCCTCACCAAAGTCTGTTGCCCTGTGTTGGAGCAAGATGGCTGCCAGTCTCTGCAAGGATTCAGCCTTCCTCTTCCTCTTAAGGTTATGTGGTCCCAGGTCCTTCCTTTCTCAGCTGTAGGTTAGCATAAGGCTTGTCTCTCTCCCCGGGGCTTGTTTCTTTCCAGGCTCAGCTGCTCTGCTCTCTTCACAAGGTCAGCTGTAGCCTATTAGGCTCATTTTCTTCCTTGCGCCACTGCACTGTCTAATGGAGGCTTCTTTCTTTCCTCATGTATCTGCTTCTCTGTGTATTTACTTCCTGGGGCTCCAGCATCAAAACTCAAACTCTCTCCTCTACCGTGTCACTTTCTCTGTGAGTCCCTTCCCACCATGAGGGTGGGAACTCAACATCCTACTGATGTGACTGAATGAAAACCCTAATCATAATTTAATCAAGTAAAAGTGAAACCTCTGAATTTAATACAATCTAATATGCCCAGAGGAACAGACCAGTTAACAAACATAATCCAGTATCTATTTTTGGAATTCATAAACAAAACTAAACTGCTACAATAGCTACAGATGGAAGGAAGGGAGGGAGGAGGGAGGGAAGGAGGGAGGAAAGGAAGGAAGGGAGGGAGGACAAAGATGGCGAAATGTTGAAATTGGTGGATCTGATTATCTTAGGGAATGGGGGATGATAGAGTTATCTCTATAGGGTTTGTATTATTTTTGCAACTGTCCCCTAAGTTTAAAATTATTTGAAAAAATAATCATGTGGGTTTTTTTAATAAAAAAGACTTATTAGCACAGTGTAAGTTGAGCAATAGAAGTTGATGTCATTTTGGTCATCAGAGTCTGAGTGGGTTAAGAATAAACTGCTCTTCTGGTGGAAGAAGGTTGCATGAGTTTTACCATTGCTTTAAAAAAGTATAGGCCAGGTCTTTGGTGTTTCTATAAATCCAAAACTATGTGTTTAACTGGATTCAAAACACTGGCATTGCCCTATCTAATTTTTTTAATTTAAATGCAAAGACTTAAATTAAGAGGTCTTCAGATAATAAATACTTGGCATCCCATAAATGTTTTTATATAAGCAACAGGATCATGTTATGAGAAGGATATATCCCCAGAGACCTTGAATAATTCAGTACTCACATATTTCAAGATCTGTGTTTTTCAGGACTAGTCCTGACGATGGAGAGCATACATTTTTGTTGACCTTCTAAAATGAAGACATCATGTGCCAGGCAACAGCTTCAGTGATCCACTGGGCCCACCAGTTTTGAAATTATGAAATTTGTGATAAATTTTTAGTTTGGGGATTCTCATTATCTCAAATCTAACATTACAAAATTTTAAATACAACTTTACTTTTATTTTTATACTGCAATATTTTAAATGCAAATAAGTCAAATTCACATAAAATGCAACCACACTGTTTATATTAAATATTGTTACTTTACATGTTAAATGCCAAATAGGCTTCTTGGAAGTTAATATTTGACAAATTTAACTAGTACATTTTCAATTCACTGTAATAGGGCCCAAAAATTCTATTTTTACAAAAATAATCTCTCTGATATTTGAGTAAATGGCCTTTTGGGGGACTCTCTCCCTTAAGGGATGAAAGTGGAAAGCCCTGAAATTGTAAAGAAAAACTATTAAAAACATTCCCAGGAATTGCTGTGCTGCAAGATCACAAACTGGTATACTACGTATTGAGAATTGCTTTATTATTATTGTCCCTTTTTTCAGTGTATTTTGTGTTTAGTTGATTAAATTACTGAAAATTTGCTCAAATATATACATTCCCTACAGTTTGCCTAGGGTGGGGGAGGGGATTGACTGCAAAGGACCCTGATGGAAATTTTTAGGATGATGGAAATATTATATCTAGATTGTGTTGATGGTTCCAGGACTACACATTTGTCAAAAACTCACCCTACTGTACTTTATTGTATGTAAGTTATATCTTAAACCTGAAAGTTAAGGAAAAAGTATGTAAATGAGTTCTATACAAATATAAGGTATATTAGTTTTACCTTTAATGAAACTATTGATCATTTAATAACATCTTACTATTTGATATACACTTTTAAGAAGCTGATAGAATTTGCAAAGTGTTTGAGTTATTTTGAACTAACCTTCACTTTGAATGTGCCGCCCACCCCAACCCTACTATGTTTTATGTGAAGGGTGTAAATTATTCTGTTTTACAGTTGAGACACTGGGTCTCTGAGAAAGTGAAAAAAGAAAAAAATAAATAAATAATAAGGACTTGGCTTATGGGCAAGTCAGAGATTAAATCAGACAAAGAACGGAACAGATTTCTTTGCTTTCAGACCTATTCTTTCCTTCTTTGTTATACCACAAATAGGCTGCCTATACCCATAACAAAGGTGACCAATTTGATGGAATTGATTGTTTTGTTTAGATATATAAAGAAGCCCTCATTTTTTCATTTCCGTTTGTAGTAACTGGTAAGATATCTTACAATATCTAGAACCAGAAGTATCTGCTACCTCAAAATTACATATGAAAAAAAAGAAAAAAGAAATGAAAAAAGAGAAAAGAAAAAAATTAGAAAAATTACATATGCCAATGATAAATAATAGGTAACCAGTCAAAATTAATGTGGTATTCTGTATGTGAATACAGAATGGCCACTTGAAGTACATCCAGCTGCAAAAAATCCATCATCACAGAAAGTAGGAGGGGCTCTTTGAAGTTAGAAAGCGGTTTAGTTTGGACCTCAGAGGAGAAGGTTTCAACAACAGCAGTTGAGACAAAAGAAAAAAAAATGCATTCACGTTCAAATTCTGCAAAGACTGGATCCTAACTGATTAGAGGGCGTGTGACAGCCAAATGGCTTTGCACAATAGAACACTGTAGTGGAGGGATTCAAGTTTGGGGCTAGGAAACTGGAATCTTGAAGTTGCTTTCAGGTCTTGCCAAAGACTTAAAGCCTGGCTTTATCCTAATTATTTATGCCCTGACTTTTCCTCCAATGTTTCAATCCCTTTGTCCATAGAAATTAGGGTAAGGGGATCATTTGTAGCACATTTTGTAACCTTTATTCTGAAATAACAAACTATGATAAAGATTTCTGTTCCACCCTAGCTGGAGACCAATGGATAGGCTAGATCATCCAGACGTAAGGTACTGCAAGGGGAATTTTTTTTTCACTTTTTATTTTGAAATAATTTCAAACTTACAGAAAGTTGCAAAAATAATACAAACCCCATACAGAGAATTCCAACATATACCCACCTGACCCCAGATATCCATATCTAGCAATTTTAACATTTTGCCATCTTTGCTGTATCGTTCCATCTATCATCTATCCAGCCATGTATATAATGTATGTATGATGTATGTATGTGTCATTCTATTTATCTGTCTGTCTATCTATTTGCTGAACATTTGAGAGCAGGTTGCACACATCAGATTTCTAGAGCACATAATACTTCCATGTACATTTCCTACACAAACGGATATTCACTTGTGTAATCTATCTTAAGTGCAGTTATCAAGTTCAAGAAATTTAAAGTTGATATACAACTTACAGTCTGTATTTCATTTTTTTCTTTAGTCCCAGTAGTATGCTTTTGAGCCTTTTCTCCTCCATTCTTAGATCCCATCCAGTATCATATATTCCATTTAATTGTCATGATCTCTTTAGTTGTTCTTTCTTAACATTTATAAAATTGTGGAAACATATATACAACATAAATCTTCCCACCCAACCTCTCTCAAGCATACCATTCAGTGGGATTAATCCATTTCACAATGTTGCAGTACCGTCATCACCATCCATTATGAGAACTTTCTCTTCACCCCAAATAGAAACCCTACATTCTGTTTTCTTTAGATCCTCTCAGGCCCTGTCCCCTGCCCAGCCTCACCCCCCAGCAGTCTGTACTCTATTTTCTGTCTCTCTGAGTTTGCATATTCTTTGATATTTTCTTTATGGTTACCACAGGGCTTAAATTTAACATCCTAAAACTCCAACAATCTTGTTTGCTTTGATGCCAACTTAACTTCAGTAATATACATATACTATGTTCATATATTCCTCCATCCCCTCACCTTTATGCAGTTCTTCTCACAAATTATATGTTCATACATTATGAATCCAAAACCATTGACTTATTACATTTTCTCCATTTGCCTTTTACATCCTGTAGAAAGTAAAAAGTGGAGTTTCAAACCAAAAATATAGTACTGGCATTACTATTTATATTTACCCAGGTTAATATAATACCGGAAATCTTTATTTCTTGGTGTGGTTTCTGTCAATAGTCTAGTGTCCTTTCCTTTCAACCTACAGAACTCCCTTTAGGATTTCTTGTAGGACCAGTCTAGTGATGACAAAATTCCTCAGCTTTTGTTTACCGGGGAATGTCTTAATTCCTCCCTCATTTTTGAAAGAGTTTTGCTGGTACAGAATTCTTAGTTGGTAGTTCTTCATGCTTGCAGCACTTCAAATATACTGTCTTGCTTCCATGGTTTCTGATGAGAAATTGGCACTTAATCTTACCCTTATATGTGATATTTTGCTTCTCTCTTGTCACTTTTAGAATTCTCTCCTTTTCTTTTACATTTGGCAGTTTATTGTAACTTAGCATGGTGTGGGTCTATTTGGGTTTATCCTGTTTGGAGTTTGTTGAGCATCTTGGATGTGCATGTTCCTGTCTTTTGTTAAATTGAGGGTGTTTTCAGCCATTATTTCTTTGAATATTCTCTTTCCCTTTGTTTCTTCTCTTTCTGTGATGTACCACATTGTGAATACCACAATGCCGATACTGGTATTCTTGATGGTGTCCCACAAATTCTTCAGGCTCCTTTCACTTTTCTCCATTCTTTCTTTCTTATGCTCCTCAGACTGGATGATTTTATTTATGTTATCTTCAAGCTCTCTGATTCTTCTGCCAGCTCCAATCTGCTTCTAGGAAATTTTTAATTTCTGTTACTTTTGTCTTCAACTCTATTTGGTTTCTTTTCATAACTTCCATCTCTCTATCAATGTTCTCTTTGTGTTCGTCTGTTGATTTCCTGATTTCCTTTAGTTCTTTATCAATGTTTTCCTCTAGCCCTTTGAGCACATTTAGGACAAATTTTTTAAAGCCTTTGTCTGGAATGTCCCAGGTTTGATCCTCTCATTGATGGATTCTAATGCTTTAATCTTCTCCTTTGCCTGCTATTTCTTTGTATGCTTTATCATCTTTTGTTGAGACCCAGACACTATGCTATTTTAATATGTTATCCCTGGAATTTAGACTCAGGCACTGTTTCTTAAGCTTATAGCCAGATGGTGTTACGACTGAGCTATCCTTGAATACCAGGAACTAAAAAGAAGTGGGGGAATAAAACACTTTTCCCAGTTTTTGCAGAATGACTGACCTGTGGGAGTGCTCTTCTTCAGGGCTTATCCAGACAAATACTTTAGAAAATGGCTCCAGGCCAAAGATCAGAGGCCACCCGTGTACTTCTGTGCATGCATCTTATCTTGAGAATGCACATGTGGCCCTAGGAATTCCCCCATTTACATGAATACAAATGTCTCCTCTTCCCTAGGAAACAGTTCCCTCATGGTCCCAGGCACTGCACTGTGTATCCTAAAGCTAGCAATCCCTTGTCCCAAGCAGCACAAATTGATGCTCTCCCACAGTGTTCTGTAGAAGAGCTCAGCGTGTTACCTTCTATACACAGAGAAAGTTCAGGGACTGTGAATCCCTCTGGATACCACCAGACAGATTGGCCTAGACAGACATACTCCCAGTATGTGAACAAGGGCTATTCTGCTCCCTCCAGGACTGGAACCAGAGATCTGCTCTGAGAGGGAAGGCTGGTTGTGCATATAACTGGTGAGGGGTAGGGAGAGTCAGGACTCCAGGAGATCCTACCACTTTTAAGTAGTCTTTTTCTTTATTTGGCTCTCGCCCTGTCACTGCAATACTTTAACTTTTTCTGGAACTTTGAAGAAGACATTTCTGCCAAGTCTTATTGGTTATTCAAAGCCTCTGTTGGGGGATAGAGCCCTGAAGCACTTCACTCCCCCATCTAGGTCAGGATGAATAACCTGCATGTATAAATTTGAAAGAAGCAATTATTTTTTCCTGTGTATAACATTTTAGTGTGGAAAAACTTTGGAAAATGCCAAAAAATAAAAATAAATTAAATTTACCAATAATTACACCATCTGAAAATCCAGAAATAACAACTGTTGATATTTTGGTCTATTTTCTTTCAGTATATTTTTCTGGGTGCATGCATGTGATGCACTATTTATACAAATACTGTTAAAAAAATACATGTTTTAGTAAGTTACAATCATACTATACATTGTGCTTTGTAACTTTCATTTTTCACTTAAGAAGATATAAATAACCTCAAGATTTTCTTTAAAAATTTGAAAGATTTTTGGTTACTTCCATACTGTTCTATTGAATTCAAATAACATTATTAATTTAATCAATCCCCTCTTGTTAGATATTTAGGTTATTTTCAATATTTTGCTATTAAAAAATAAGCTGCATTAAATATCTTTAAACACGAATCTTTGGGTCTAACTAATTATGGGGCTATGATAAATTTGGAATATTAAAATCAGTGAGTAAAAGGATATGAATATTCTGTGCTCTCTATGTGCGTTCCCTAATGACTTTCTAGAAAGGTTAAGCCAAGTTACACTTTGGTCAGTACTATATGAAACTTTACATTTCCCTGAACTTTCTTGAATAATGCTGTTTATTTTCACTTTCATCTTTAATATTTGACAGGTAAAAATATATATTTTGCTTTCTTAAATTTATTTCATTTTAGTGATGAGCAATCTGATTAAATTAGGATATGTTTATGTGTATTTTTAATTGAATTTCTTTTTTGCCCAATAGAGAAAATACAACTTATGATCCCAATAAAAGAATGTCTAGACTGTATTGGAAGTGATGTCATAAACATGGCAATGTAAGATATCCCCTGAAAAACCTCCCCAGATATTCAGAGACTAAAGAGAATAAAAGGAAAATTGCCCCTTGTTTAGAACTCTGGAGAATGGTAGAGACTGGAAAAGAACTCCACAAATGCCGAATCGAAGAAAGAGAAAAATATGAGTTAGGGAACATTTGCCCCAGAGCCTGAAATCCACTCCTCCCTCACTTGGTCATGTGCAGTTTAGGGAGTTGCTCAGAGGAAGCATCTCAGACCCCACCCACCTCCCAACAGGGACAGCAGTGATAGAACCCCATGCTTATCCAGGCCCAGGGACCCAAGTCCACAGAGAACCAGGGCAGAACAAAAGGTGCTGGGGAGAGCTGCACACAAAGGGCCCACAGAAGGGAAAGAGAGAGAGAGAGAAAGATACCATGGTAAAACTGTAGCTGTAAAATTCTATGCTCACTCAGCCTAGTTTCTATTGACTGGACCACATAAACACAAAATGGACTTCTTTCTGGAAAAGTGCCAGTCTCTCTGGAGTGATCCACCTTTCTGGATTGACCTCACCTGGTTGATCTCACCTCGTTCATTAGGATGGAATACCCTAACAAGGAAGAAACCAGAGGAAGAAAAGCCTCAAAGATAAAAAAAGGGGGGAAGGGGGGAGAATTAAACTGAACTGATATAAGATAGGAGGGTCGCAGAATGGAAAAGAGTAAGGAAATCAAGGCACTATGTGAGGGAAATGATTTACACAAATCATAATAACTGGGGAGAAAATTCTGTTCAAAAACAAAAAGAACATTTCAAGATTCCCAGAGGTGGAACAGAGGAAAGGAAGTATATCCTGAAGTTGAAACAATTTCACAAAGACTGCAATCTTAAAAATTTTACCACACATATCCAGGGAAAGAATCAGATGAAAAAGAGCTAAGAAAACTGAATCAAACACAAACTATTCTAAAGGTCTAGTACAAGCTGGACCAAGTGTCAAAGAAGAGCCTTAACACAAGCCAATTAACAGTAAAGCCCTAGACAAGAGGGACAAACTGACCTGCAGTTAACTCAACAAAATAATCAGATGCCTAGACATCACCAACAAATTACAAGCTATACTAAGAAACAGGAAGATGTGGCTCAATCAAGGGGACAAAATAAACTTCAGAGGAGACTCAGAATTTGGAACAAATAATCAAAGAAGTTCAAACAAATTCCCTAAATCAATTCAAGGATATTAACAAAATTATGCATAAAGAGATAAAGGATATTAAGAAGATGATGGGGGAAGCGGGTGTGGCTCAATCGATAGAGCTCCTGTTTACCATATGGGAGGCCCAGGGTTCGCTTCCCGGGGCCTCCTTTTGAGGGCAGGCCGGCCCGCATAGCGCAGTGGGCTGATGCAGCAAGACCTCACAGCAAGGGGGAGATAAGCAGACACAGAAAAGACACACAGCAAATGGACACAGCAAACACAAGCAGCAAGGGGGGGATAAATAAATAAATAAATCTTTAAAAAAAAAAAAAAAAGAAGATGATGTGTGAGCATAAAGAATAATTGGAAAGTATAGAAAGAGAAAGAATCATAACAAATTGTGGGGATGTAAAGCACAATAGTAGAGATGAAAAATACACTAGAGCGTGCAGTAGCATATAGGAACAGGAAGAAGAAAGAATCAATAAACTAGAAAACAGGACAAACAAAATCATACAGAGAAAAGAACAGACAGAGAAAAGAATAGGAAAAAAATGAGCAGTGTCTCAGAGATTTGAGTGACAGCAAGAAATGCACAAATATATGTGTCATGGGTGACCCAGAAGAAAGGGAAGGGAAAGGGGCAGAAAGAGTATTTGAGGAAATAATGGCCCCAAATTTCCCAACTCTTATGAAAAAACACAAATATACATGCCCAAGAAGAGCAGCAGTACTCTAAACAGAATAAACCCTAATAGGCCTACTCTTAGATACATACTAATCAGAATGACAAATGACAAAGATAAAGAGAAAATTATGAAATCAACAAGAGAAAAGTGATTTATCACACACAAGGGATCCTCAGTAAGACCAAGTGCTGATCTCTCCATGGAGAACAATGAAGGTGAGAAAGCAGTGGTATGGTATAGTTTAGGTACTGAAAGAGAAACACAGCAAGACAAAAATTCTATATCTGACAAAACTGTCTTTCAAAAATGAGGGAGAGTTTAATACATTCATGATAAACAGAAACTGGTAGAGTTTGTCAATAAGAGACCTTCCCTATAAGAATTACTAAAAGGAGTTCTACAGGTTAAAAGGAAAAGACCCAAAAGAGTTGCTTAGAGTAGTGGGAAGAAATGAAAAATATCAATAAGGATAATTAAAAAGGTAAATGCAAAACCCAGTAGTACTATATTCTCATATACAACTCTACTCTTTGATTCTGATAAGAGTCAGAATATAACTGAACAAGAAAAAGGCATAGCTACTGATAATGGACATGCAAAATATAAAAGGTGGAACAAAAACAACATATAGGGGTACTAGAGGGATGTGGGGGCAGAGAATGAATATGCTATTGAGGCTAAGCTGGTATTTTTTTTAATTAGGAGTTTATAGATATAGATTGTATAATATAAACCCAGGGAAACCACAGAGACAGTATTTTTAAAATATACAGAAATAGAAATGAGGAAGTAATCAGTTAGATATATCACAAAAGACCAAATATACAGAAAAGAAGGTTGCAATAAAGGAAAAGGGAGACAAAAACAAAAACAAAAACAAAAAAAAACAAAGGACAAAGTGGCTGAAGTAAGTACTGCCTTTACAGTAAGAACACTGAATGTTAATGGAGAGGCAGAATGGATAAAAAAGATGAACCAACTTTATGTTGTTTACAAGAGAATCACCTTAAACCCAAAGACAAAAGTAGATTGAAAGTGAAAGCCTGGAAAAAGATATTCCATGCGAATAGTAACAACAACAACAACAAAAAGGGCCATGGTAGGTATACTAATATCAGACAAAATACACTATGTTAAACTGTTACAATAGACAAAGAACACTATATACTAATAAAAGGGGCATTCCACCAGAAGAAATAGCCATCATAAATATTCATCTACCAATGATGCCCCCAAAATACATGAGGCAACCACTGGCTAAACTGAAGGGAGAAAGAGACACCACTACAAAATAGTTGGAGACTTCAATACACTACTCTTATCAATAAACCAAACAACTAAACAGAAAATCAATAAGGAATCAGAGAACTTGAATATATGGTAAATGAACAAGACCTAACAGATGTATACAGAACATTGTATCTAGAAAGAGGAGGCTATGCATCCTTCTCAAGTGAATGCATATGGATCATTCTTCAGGATAGAGCACATTGGGGTCACAAAACAAGTAACAATAAATTTATAAAGATTGAAATTATGAAAAACATCTTCTTTGATCATAATGGTATGAAGCCGGAAATCAATAACAGATGGAAAAAGGGAAAACCTACAAATATATGGAAGTTAAATAACACACTCTTAAACAATCAGTGGGTCAAAGAAGAGATTTCAAGAGAAATCATAAATATCTCGAGATGAATGAGAATGAGAACATAACATATCCAAACTTATGAGATGCAAGGAAGGCAGTACTAAGATGGAAATTTATAGCCCTAAATGCTTACATTAACAAAAGAAGAGCTAAAATCAAAGACCTACTGCACAACTGGAGGAACTAGAAAAAGAACAGCAAACTAATTCCAAAGCAAGCAGAAGGAAAGAAATAACAGATTAGAGAAGAAATAAATGAAAGAATTTAAAAAATAGAAAAAATTAACAAAACCAAAAGTTGGTTCATTGAAAAGAGCAATAAAATTGACAAAACCTTAGCTAGACTGACAAAGAAAAAAAGAGAGAAGGGGCAAATAAATAAAATCAGAAATGAGAGGGGGATCATTATTACTAACTCCACAGGAATCAAAAGAGCCATAAGATGATACTATGAACAACTGTGTACCAACAAATTAGACAACCTAGATGAAATGGAAAAATTCCGAGAACACCTTACACTGACTTTAGAAGAAATAGAAGACATCAACAGAACAATTACAAGTAAAGAAATTGAATCAGTCATCAAAAACCTCACACCAATGACAAGTACGTCACAGGGGAATTCTATCAACCATTCCAAGAATTAATACCATCCTGCTCAAACTCTTCCAGAAAATTGAAGTAGCAGGAACACTACCCATTCTATGAGGACAACATCACCTTAATACTAAAGCCACATAAAGATGTTACAAGAAAAGAAAATTACAGGCCAATTTTGCTTATGAATATAGATGCAAAAATCCTCAGCAAAATATTAGCAAATCAAATCCAACACACATTAAAAAAAAATTATACACCATGATCAAGTGGGTTTCGTTCCAGGTATGGAAGGGTGGTTTAACACAAGAAAACCAATTAATGTAATATATACATTAACAAATCAAAGGAAAAAACACATGATCATATCAATTGACATGCAAAATGCATTTGACAAAATCCAGCATCCTTTCTTGATTAAAACATGTGGAAGACAGGAATAGAAGAAAACTTCCTAAACATGATGAGGGGCATATAGGAAAAACCCATAGCTAACATTGTACTCAATGGTGAAAGACTGAAATGAGTAGTGTATAAATATACTAGTAACAAGAAATCTGAGAAGCAAATCCAGGGGGGGAAATTCCATTTACAATAGCAACTAAAAGAATGAAATATCTAGGAATAAATTTAACCAAGGATGTGAAGGACCTGTACACAAAAAACTACAAAACATTGCTAAAAGAAATCAAAGAAGGGAGCAGAGGTGGCTCAAGCAATTGGGCGCATCTCTCCTACGTGGGAGGCCCCGGGCTCAGTTCCTGGTGCCTCCTAAAAAGAAGACAAGCAGACAGTGAGTGCAAACAATGAGGGGGTTAGAAATAAATAAATAAAAATAAATAAATCTTAAAAAAAAAATAAATTGAGGAAGACCTAAATAAATGGAAGGAAATCCCTTGTTCATAGATTGGAAGACTAAATATCATCAAGATATCAATTCTACTGCAATTGATTTATGGATTCAATGCAATCCCATTCAAAATTCTAACAGTCTGCTTTGCAGAAATGTAAAAGTCAATTATCAAATTTATTTGGAAGGTTAGGGACCTGAAATTGCTGGGGAAAAAAAATCTTGAAAGAGAACGAAGTTGGAGAACTCATACTTCCTGACTTTAAAGTATATTACAAAACTATAGTGCCCAAACCAGCATGATATTGGCACAAGAATAGACATATTGACAAATGGAATCAGGTTGAGAGTTCAAAAATAGACCCTCAACATCCATGGCTAATTGATTTTTAAAAAGGCTACCAAGTCCACTCAATTGGGAAAGAAGTCTTTTCAACAAATGGTGCTTGGTGAACTGGATATCCTTAATATCCCTATTTCACAACATATTCAAAAATTAACTCAAAATGGATCAAAGACCTAAACATAGGAACTAGGACTAAAAACTACATAGAAAAAAATGCAGGGAAGCATCTTTGCAATCTTCTGTTGGACAATGGTTTCCTGGATTTTACCCAGAGCATGAGCAATGAAAGAAAAAATAGATAAATGAGACTTCATCAAAATTTAAAACTTTTGGGCATCAAAAGACTTTGTCATGCAGCATAACTCTGTGAAGAAAGTGAGAGCCACTGAGTGTAAACTTTGAATGGATTGTACAAAGTGTGGGACTGTATAACACAAGGAATTCAGTGGTGGAAGAAGAGACTGTTGTTAGCAGAACAAATATGAGAACATTCAATCATGAGCTATAACAAATATATAATACTAATACAGGGTGTTAATAATTGGGTGGGTTGGGGGAAAAATACACCAAATGTAAGATATGGGCTACAGTTAGTTCATAGTTTGGAACAAATGTTTCACAACAGTGCAAAATATTGGTGGTAGGGTGATTTATGGGAGCCTTGTATGATGATATGCATATTTGTTTCGTAAATTCACAACTTTTACTATACACTTGCTGTTTATGTATGTGCATGTATGTTTAATATACTTCAATAAAAGTTTATAAAAAAAGACTTTGTCATGAAAATGGAAAGACAATCTACTCAATGGGAGAAAAATATTTGGAAACCACCTATCTGATAAGGGTTTATACCCAGAATATATAAAGGAATCCTGCAACTCAACAATAAAAAGACAAACAATCCACTTAATAAATGGGTAAAAATTTCAATAGACATTTCTCTAAAGAGAATATTAAAATGGCCAAAAAAAGCACATGAAAAGATGCTCAACATCAGTAACTATTAGGGAAATGCCAACGAAAATCACAATGAGAAACCATTCCACACCCACAAGAATGGCTACTATTTAAAAAACAGAAAACTACAAGTGTTGGAGGGTACATGGAGAAATAGGAACACTAATTCATTGCTGGTGGGAATGTAAAATGGGTGTAGACTCTGTGGAAGACAGCTTGTCAGTTCCTCACGAACCTAAATATAAAATTACCATATGACCAGGCAATCCTGCTCCTAGGTATACACTCAGAAAAATTTAAGCAGAGACTCAAGCAGATATTTCCACACCAATATTAATAGTGGCCTTATTCACAATTGCCAAAAGATGGAAGCAACCCAAGTGTCTATCATCCAATGAATGGATAAACAAAATGCAGAATATACATATAATGAATATCATTCAGCCATAAAAAGGAAAGAAAGTCCTAATGCATGAACAACATGAATGAACCTTGAGGAACCTATGCTGAGTGAAATAAGCCAGACACAAAAGGACAAATATTGTATGATCTGACTGATATGAACTAACTCATATCAACTCATAGAGTTGGAATCTCAAATGTAGGATACCCAGGGATATATTGGGGTTAGAGAACGGGGAATTGATAATTTTTACAGAATTTCTATTTGGGCTGATTGTAAAGGTTTGGAAACAGATAGTGGTGATGGTAGCACATTTTTTGTGCATGTCATTAACAGCACTGACTTATATAGGTGAATGTGGCTAAAAGGGAAAACTTTAGGTCATATATATTATTATTATTATTTTTTTTTTTTTTGCTTTTATAAAGGGTATTTATTTGGGGTAGAAGCTTACAGTTACCAGGCCATAAAGCATAAGTTACTTCCCTCATCAAAGTCTATTGCCACATGTTGGGGCAAAATGACTGCTGACGTTTGCCAAGAGTTCAGGCTTCTTAGGTTCCTCTCTTCCCCGAGCTCTGTTTCTCTCTGGGCTCAGCTGCTGTGCTCTCTTCACAAGGCCAGCTGTAGACTGTCACATGAATTGCTATATTATTAGAATAAAAATTTAAAGATAAAATATAGGACTGTATAACACAATGAACCCTATTATAGACAATGAACTATAGTTAATAGTAAAATTATAAGAATGTTCTTTCATGAATTATAACAAATGTACAACACTAACACTAGGTGTTAATAATAGGATGCTATGGGAAAAATACACCTAATATAAACTATGGGTGATAGTTAATAGTACTATTTTAATTATTTTTCATTAATTGTAACATAGGTAACTTGTTAAAACAATTAGTACAATTACAAAAAAGTGCTATCATCAATTGTATCAAATGTTCTACACCAATGTATGGTGTTGGTGATGGGGTGGTGTAGCAGTTTGGCAGTCTTTATGAATTCCAAAAATAGATATTGTATTATGTTTGTAAACTTGTCTGCAACTCTGGGCATATTAGATTGGATTGGATTCAGAGGTTTCACTTTTACTTGATTAAATAATGATTAAGGCTTTGATAGGGCCACGACAGTAGAAAACGACATGGTAGAGGAGAAAGTTGGAGTTTTTGATATTGGAGCCCTGGGAAGTAAATATACAGAGAAGCAGATACATGAGGAAGGAAAGAAGACTCTGTTAAGGCGGGAAGAGAGATGAGCCATTTGCCTGACAGTTTACAGCTGGTCTTGTGGAGAGAGCAGAGCAGCTGAGCCCGGAGAGAAGTGAGCCCCAGGAAGAGAGGAACCCAGGAAGACTGAACCCTTGTAGACGTTGGCAGCCATCTTGCTCCAACACGTAGCAACAGACTTTAGTGAGGGAAGTAACTTAGGCTTTATGGCCTGGTGACTGTAAGCTTCTACCCCAATAAATACCCTTTATAAAAACCAACAGATTTCTGGTATTTTGCATCAGCACCCCTTTGGCTGACAAATACAGGTGGTATATGGGAATTTTGTATTTTATGCATGATTGGTCTGTAAACCCACAACTTCTCTAATAAAGAAATTAAATATGTATATATTTATATATAAGAATATATATATAAAAGAATGTCTAGAAAAGCAGACTTGTGGATTACAGTTAAGAAGAAAGTAGGAACTAAAAACTTTAGGGGAGGATCAATACGGCAGAATAAGGTGCTTCAGGGATCTGCCCCCCCATAGAAGCTTTTTTTTTTTTTTTAATACTTTTTAAATTTTTAGAAACACTTTAGGTTACATAAATGTTCATAAAAAATATAGGGGATTCCCATATGTCCCACTCCCTACCCCTCCCACACTTTGCACAAAAGCTTTAAACAATCAGCAACAACTGGCAGAAACATCTTTCTCAAAGTTCAAAAAAATACTTAAAGAATTGCAGTAACAGGGTGAGTGCTAAATCAAGTAAAAGCTACTTAAAAGCAGTAGGATGTCATGGTCCCCTGGCTGTCCCCTCCTTCACCACTCACCAGCTCATCATGGAGCATGGAGTGGCCCGTACTCCTAGAGCAGATCCCTGGTCTCAGTTCCAAAAGGAGCAGAGTAACCCTTGAGCACATACTAGGAACACATCTGTCTGATGGTCGCTTGAGAAGAGGGGATATTCGTATCTGAGTAAACAGGGAATTCCCAAGGCCACATGTGCATGCTTAAGATAAGATGCATGTACAGAAAGCATCAGGGAGGCTCCTATTCTTTGGCCTGGAACTAGTCTCTAAACTCTTTCTATGGATAAACCCTAAAGGAAAGCCCTAGCACAGGCCAATCTACAAAGAATGGGAAAGGTGTTTTCTTTTCTTTTCTTTTCTTTTTTTGTTAGCTCCTGGAAATCAAGAAAAGCTCCCTCATAACACTAGCTAGATACAAGATTATGGAACAAATGCCTCACAATCTAAATTACAGTGCAGCACATTAATATATCAAATGTCTAGGTTTCAACAAAAGATTACAAAACATAGCACAAAACAGGAGTGATGGCCTGAGCAAAGGAGAAATCAAAACATTAGAAATCATCAATGAGGAGGACCATACATGGACATGATTCAAGACTTTTAAAAATAGTCTAAACTTGAATCTCTGGGATGTCCATGTACAAGCTGGGCCCTGAACCTCAGCAGAGTTGCAACACCTACACTCCAGTTCATTGGACTCACCCAGGACAACTAATAAGGAGGTGAGGATGGGCAACCACCACACCAAGGAACCGAGAGAGTCTACAACTGCAAACAAGAGAGTCCAATCCATTAGCCACATGGGATTGAAGCCCCCTCTCAATTAGAGGTGGAGTGGGCTTCACTATCCCAGAATCTTCAGGATTGGGGGACGAACTATGGGCTACAGTCGACTTATTGGTATTCTACTATAGACTTATTGTGATTCTAGCAATGGAAGAAATTATATCATGGATGTGGAGACAGTGGCCACTGGAAGTGCTGAAGTTAGGGGAAAAGAGGTGTAATATGGGGGTATTTTCAGGATTTAGAATTGCCCTGAATGACATTGCAATGACAGATACAGGCTATTATGTATCCTGCCGTAACCTACAGAATTGAGTGGGAGAGAGTGTAAACTATAATGTAAACTATAATCCATGCTTAGGGGAATGCTCCAAAATGTTTTCATCAATTGCAGTGAATGTACCACACTAATGAAGGAAGTTGTTAATGTGGGGGAAAGTGGGAGGTATGGTGAATAGGGCATATGGGAATCCCTTATATTTTTTACGTAGCATTTTATGTAATCTAAGTATCTTTTAAAGACAAATAAAAAATATATTTAAAAAATAAAACAGCCTATGCTCAAAGAACTAAAGGAAAACTGGACAAAGAACTAAAGGAAATCAGGAAAACAACAGATGAACACAAAGAAAATATTAATAAAGAGATGGAAATTATGAAAAGAAAACAAACAGAGCTGAAGGCAAAAGTAACAGAAATTTAAAATTCCTTAGAAGAGTTCAATAGCAGATTGGAGTTAGCAGAAGGAAGAATCAGATAACTTGAAGATAAGACAATCGAAATAATTTCAGTCTGAGGGGGAAAAAAAGAAGAAAGAATGAAGAAAAATGAACAGAACCTGAGGAATCTTTGGGACACCGTCAAATTCACCAATATAGGCATTGTGGGAATCCCAGAAGGAGAAGACAGAAGGGGGCAGAGAGAATATTCAAAGAAATCATGACTGACAACTTCCAAAATTTAATGAAAAACATGAATATACACTTCCAAGATGCTCAGTGAACTCCAAACAGGATAAACCCAAACAGAACCATGCTGCAGCACGTTGTAATCAAATTGTCAAATGCCAAAGGTAAAGAGAGAATTCTGAAAGCCCCAAGAAAGAAGCAATGTGTCACATACAAGGGAGCCACAATAATATTAAGTGACAATTTCTCATCAGAAACCATGAAGACAAGAAGGAAGTTGGTTTACATATTTAAGATGCTGAAAGCGATAAACTGCCAGCCAAGAATTCTATTACCGGCAAAATTGCCTTTAAAAATGAGGTAGAGATACCGACATTCCCAAGTAAACAAAAGCTAAGGTACTTCGTCAACATTAGACCATCCCTACAATTAATGCTAAAGAGAGTTCTGCAGGTTGAAAGGAAAGGACAAAGCAGTATGAAGAAATAAAGATCTCTGCTAAGGGTAATAACTGGGGTAAATATAAAGTGCATTTTTGGTTTGTAACTCTACTTTTACTTCCTACAGGATCTAAAAGGCAAGTAAGATTGTAACAGATTTAAAATGCTAAATTTAAGCCCCATGGTAACTACAAAAAAATATCAGAGAATATGCAAGCTTATAGAGACAGAAATTAGAGCACAGGCTGCCAGGGGCAGGAAGCAGGGGGAATGGGAAGTTAATGCAAAATAGTTGCAGGGCTTCTGTTTAGGGAGATGAGAAAGTTTTAGTAATGGAAGGTGGTACTGATGTGATTAATCCATCTGAATTGGTATGCTTGGGAGTGGTTGAGATGGGGAAGTTTGTTGTATATATGTTCCCACAATGTAAAAAAAAAAAAAAGCAACTTCAGAGACAATGACAATTAAAGGCAATACATGATGCTGAGTAGGATACGAAGGAGAAAGGAACTTATTGGGACAAATGAAAAAAAAAACGGAACATAGAATGTAAGCTTTATATTAATGTTAAATTTCTTGAATTTGATAACTGTACTTATGGTAAATATATAAGTGAATATCCTTGTTCTTGGCCCTAGTAGGGATTCAAGGAACATGATATATACAACTTATGCTCAAGTGTTCAGAAAACAGATTGATAAATAGATACACAAATAGATGGATGGATGGATGGATAGGTAGGTAGGTAGATAGATAGATAGATAGATAGATAGATAGATAGATAGATAGATAGATGATAGATAGATAGATAGATAGATAGATAGATAGATATGCTGGGAGCAATATACCAGAAATGGATTGGCATTATAATGGGAATTTATTAAGTTAAAAGCTTACAGTTCTGAGGCTGTGGAAGTGTTTAAACCAAGACATCATCAAGAGATGCTGTCTCACCAAGTTGCAGCTTTGAGATCAGGCACATGGCAGGACATAATGGTGGCCTTGAGGTCTCTGCCTTCTCTGGGCTTACTTTCTCCTCAAGCTCTGCTGTGGGTGATCAGACATATGGCTCATCTCTCCCCTCTCTTCCTGGACTTGTCTCTTTCAACCTCTCAGGGGCCTCTTTCCATACCTCTGTGCTCTGCTGATTCCAGCTCTGGGACCTCTCTCTCAGCCTCTAGCAGTTTCTCTGGCTCTGCAGCTTTTTTCTATGTCTGGAGTTCTTATTCTTCTGTTTATAAAGGACTCTAGTAAGAGGATTATGACCCACCCTGGGTCTTATAATCTAATTGAAAGCCCTTAACTGAAGCAATCTAATCAAAATTGATCTAATCAAAAGATCCCTTAACTGAGTCTAATCAAAAGGTCCCATCTACAGTGGGTTTACAGGCACAGGAATGGGTTTGCTTTAAGAACAGGAGCTCTGAGGTCCACAAAAGACTCAAACTAGAACAGACAGCTAGCTA
>JAQZBX010027827.1:0-10881 GCA_029593785.1 Cabassous unicinctus
AAAAAAAAAATGGAGTTATTATCATCAACTGAGATGTGAAGGCTGCAGATAAAACAGTTAGTTGGGGTGGAGTGAGGGAGTAGTTTCAGAAATTTCATTTTTGATGTCTCAGAACATTATAATACCATCAGTTGTGTATTCATTTAACTAATACTGTTTTGGAATGACTATGCATCATGTAGTACTTACTAAGTATTAGGAAAGAGACATGGGAATTTATTGGAAACCATGGAAATATGCTGGAAACCAAGGAAATGCTTAATAAATTATTTACGGAGGGAATGCATGAATTAAGAAAGGACTAAAGACTTTAACCAGGCCACAGAAATAACGTAATCAGAATCATAATCATAACTGTCAACAATAGTAAGAGCTAATGTTGGAAAGTTCCTAGACATTAACAAAATGCTTTCTCCTGCTCTGGGGCAGAGTCTCTTCCCTTTATATTTAATTATCTGCCCTCCACTTCTTCCAGAGTAATAAAATTTGGCCAGGCACTTGGCTTCCCAGAATAAAGACAACATTTCCCAGTCTTCTTTGTAGCTAGGTGTGGGCTAATGGTATGTGAGCAAACATGATGTGTTCAATTTCTGTGATATGCTCTTAGGGGATATGGGTACACCCACCATTTGCCCTTTCTCCCCCTCTTCCTGTTAGCTGAAGTGCTGATGTGATAAAGAGCCATCTTGGACCACACAGACAGGGTGACACCCCAGAGATGGCAAGAGAACAAAAAAGAAGGAGCTTGGATTCCAAAAACCCATGGCGCCATCTTATCAGCCCTGGGCTGCACATACTCAGATTGTTACATGAAAGAATAAATCATCTATCTTATTTAAGCCACTTTTATCTTGGCTCTTTGTTATAGTAGCTTAACCTGAAACCTAACCAATAAGTTAATAAATCCTCAGAACAACTCTCTGATGCAAATAATATACTTGGCTTTTTGTTTCCATTCCTTACCATGTATCTTTTTAAACAGCAGGAAAATAAATTGGCAGCATAGTCTTGTTCTATATAATTATATCTCACAATGAAGAAAAACTAGCTGAAAATAATTCTGTTAAAACTGATTACAACGATTTTTACTGCAAGATTTGGGGTTTGGGCATTCAATACACAGTGCAGGACTACCTACCTAGAAAGCCCATGTGGTCATGATTTTTCAAAGAGAATTGAGGAATGATATGCATTAGCTCAATGTTAATGCTTCTTTTCCCCTTGAAATCCCTGCAACTATTAAGCATTGAAAGTACCAAAAATTAGTTCCTCAGCTTAAAATTATACGTACTATATCCATTAAATATATGTCACAGAGACTTAAATCTTCTGGCTCCTCACACGCTGTTTGAGCCCTGAATCTCAGCAGAGTTGCAGCTAACACCTACTCTCCGGTTCATCAGTCACACCCAGGACAACTAAGAAAAGGATGATGATGGACAACGCCCATCCCAAAAAACAGAGAGCATCTACAACAGCAAGCAAGACAGTTCCATCCATCTGCCCCACCTGGGATCTAAGCCCCCTCTCCATCGGAAGAAGATTGGGCATCACCATCCCAAAATTCTCAAGATTGAGGAATGAACAAACATAAGGGGGGAATGCAACTATGGACTAAAGTAGACTTATTATTCTAGTAATGGAAGAACTTGTAACATTGATATAAAGACAGTGGTCACCAGAGGTTCTGAGGGGAGGAAAAGGGAAGAATAGGTAGAACTTGGGGCGTTTGGGGGACATTGGAATTGTTCTCCATGATATTGCAGGCCATTGTACATTTTGTCAAATTGTGCAGTACAAAGTGTAAACCATAATGTAAACTATAGACCATGGTTAGTAGCAATGCTTCAATATGCGTTCATCAGTTGTAACAAATGTACCACACTAATGAAAGATGTTGTTAATGGGGGAAAGTGTAGGAGGGGGAGCGGGTGGAGTATATAGGAATTCCCTATATTTTCGATGTAACATTTATATAATCTAAAGCTTTAAAAATAAAGAAAAAAATTATATGTAGTTGCTCACTGAACTATAGACCTAATTTGTGTTAATCAAAAAGGGATGCCAAAGCATCTAGAGTATCAAAATCTTAGGATTTATATATCAGGAGACCATTCCATAGATTTGGAACAGTTTCCACCTTAAATGTTTGAATCCTGATACAGACTTGAATCAGAAAGAGTAGAAAAACAACAACTACAAACATTCAATTTCTATACAAGCAACCATAATTTACAGGATAAATGACTGAAAAATGGTTTATGAAAAAGAAGACTCTTTGGCACTATTTACTGTGATATATTTCTGCATTAAAAATATACACATTTTTATTCAATTGTTCTTCAACTTCCATCATCATCTAATTGCCTAAACCAGAGTAATCCATTATAACAGCTTTTGATTGTTCACTTATGCTTTAAAGGAGAATATTTTCTACTCTGACTATAGATTCTAAAATTTGCTAAAATAATATTCTAAACAAAAAAAAAATCATCAAGACTGTGATCAATATTTTCATTGAAGAGTGAAAAGTGTATTTCTCTAAGTTATTTAAAGATACAAATAAGAACCTGCTAACTGCTTGGCAACCCCCAGATTACTGAACCCATGCAAAGCTAGGGTTACTAACACCTAGATGTGTACACACTGACACCTAGAGACCCAATTCCAAGATTCAGAGGTAGCTTGACCTCCAAATATTTTAACGATGTTAATGTATATCTTGTGGTATTTTCTTATGTGATGCTTGGAAAACAGAAGAGCTTAAGTATACCTAAGTGGATAACCTGACTTTTATTACTTGATGAAAGAGATGTCCATATATGTATTTTAAAATGTGGCAACCATGCATTTTTCTAAATTCTCAATAAATTTCTAAATAGTCAATATTTCTACACAACAGTGATGCTAATTCCTCTAGACAAATATATATATAGTCAGGAGCATAAGAAAATACTTCCCTGTTCCAAATAGGGAAAGCTAGATATGTCTCTAAATCAGTTTTATTGCTTGGCTCTTAAGAAAAAAAAAATAAGAAAGAAAGATATGGGTAATGCATAAAAAGAGCCTTTTCTTTCTTTATAATCTGTTTTGAGGCAAGAAGCAAAGATACAAAAAGGCAGAAAAAGTAAACTGTCAAGTCAAAGGCATAAAATAAAAATATTACCTTTAGCTGGGTTTACTTTTATCCCTGACCTATACAGCATTTCCTCATTCTGCCAGTCTCCATTCCTGATAGCAGTCTTGAGTCCATAGAAAACAATTAATGTAGCTGTAGCATAAAAAATCAAGCTCTTGAGGAACCGCTTTTGGACTTTGACATAAAGGGCTCTGGCACCCACTGTAATTAGGAGGCAGAAGCCCATACTAGGAATATACAATACTCGCTCTGCAATTACAAAGCCGACATAGAAAAACAAGTTCGTAGCAGGAACAAAGGGTATTATTAACAAAGATAAAGACAGAACAACAATGTTCTCTGTAGAAGGAAGTGGTGTTCTCTGTAATACACTATTTTTAATGCCATTTTCTACTTTGGATGCAAAGCTGGGCTTAATCTCTGAGTTCCGGTATTCCACATCTGAAAGGCAGCTATGTCCATTTGCATTCTGCTTGCCGTTTGTTACAGCTTTCCCATTGCATTCTCTTTCTATGCTTGGGCTCTTCAAACCATAGTAGGCAAGGAGGAGGAGTCCAAAATAGAAGGCCACAGTGTGTAGGTTTCTCCAATCACAAATTGTTTTGAGCAGAGGCACGGCATCCATGGACCAATCAAAACTGAGGGTATCTGGGCATAGCAACAGCCAGAGGTTCTTGGTTGGCAAGTAGAAGAAGGTGAGTGTGCGAGCCAGGAGGCTGTCCGAATCGGCAGCTGGGTTGTCAGAGTTGGAAAAGCTTGGTGGTTTGTTTCCCATCCAGTACAAACGGGCACCCAAAAGGAAGGTCCCCCAGAAAGTTAACAAACTAATGCTGAGGAAAAGAGACAAGTTCTTCCTCTGAAACCAAAAGAGAGGGGAAAAATATAAGATCATCATCAGCACAGGATAAGGCTATTTCACTAAAATTTAAAGATAAAATACATTTGTAAATGAACAACTAAAAACACACCATTACACTTCAAATAAATGACTTCATTTCCATCTCTTTTAAAACATGCTCAATGAAATTCTAACCTAAAACAAGTGACAGTGGGATGCTAGTTTGCACATAACCTTGAATGAATATCTTTCTAAGATACCAATAACCAAAGCATCAATGTCTTGACCTCTAGAAATCAGCTGAATTTATTTCCTCTTCAGAATAGGTGTAAGGTCAAAATGAGACCACAATGTAAAAGTACTTAGTGCTCTGTCGAGAATATAGTAGGCCTCTAGTAACTGTCTTCTTTCATCTTATGGTTTAGATTCTGGGGAAAAGTGATGAAGGAGCATGTCAAAAAATATGGGGTATGACAGTACACTCTGCTTAGCCAGAAGACAGCATTTAGCTCTGTCTATGCCAGTTCCCATTTCATTGTCTGAATCTCCTTGAAGAATTTATAAACCAGGCTTTTTCTGCTGCTCCAAGCTATCACTGACATCAGTGACATCAAACATTTAATAACACATTCCCCACAATTTTCAAATTTTTCATGTTGATGACAATGTTCAAAAATAAAATTATTTTAATCACAGATTTTTTACTTCAAGAGAAAGACAGAAAATCATGACAGAAAGGCCACAGGGCACCCCTAATAATGAGAACTTTCTGGAAAACCCTTTCAAGATGACCAGAAGTTGGTGACATCTAACAGTCTAAGTCTTCAGGAGGCAGAATGTTGCTCATTGTAAACATTCTGGTATTGTATTAGAACAGTGCAATTCAAACACATTCAGACTGGTGCTTGGAACCTTGTAAAAGGCAGGCCAAATATTTAGTTTTAAAATCAATCCACAAAGAGCAATATCTTGAGCATGGAAAACATCTATGTATGGTACAAAACTGCCACATTGGATCCTCTTCCTCAGGTGCCTTCTCATCTACCCAGCTACGATTCCTGGAAGCTAGGGCACCGGTCATGGACCCTCCTCTCTATCTCTGCTCTTAATCTAATGAGATCAGCAATGCTCATGATTGTAAAAATTATTAATAAATGCTGATTAATCCCACATTTTTGTCTCCAACTCTTCACCTCCATATTCCTTTATTCAATTGCTTACTGGGCATATTTAGTTAGGTACCTCAAACTCAAAATGTTCAAAATAGAATTCCTGATTCAAATCCCCCTCAAACTAAATACGATAGTTTCTCCTCCACTCATCTCCACCTCCACTGGCAATACTACATAACAAGTTTCTTTTTCACAGCCCTTCTCCTTCCCTCCACATTCCGTCCATAAACAAGTCCTCTCAATTCTAGTTCAAAACATGTGCCAAATCTGTCCATTTTCTTGATCTCTTCTGTCATCACTCTTGTCCTAAATGCCAACACCTGGATTATCACAATAATCTCCTCCTAACAGGTGACCCTGATCTTTTTTTTTTTTTTAACGTTTATGTTATCCTCAAACATTTTACTCATCAATGGGACCTTATTCTAAGACCTCAGAAGTTTTGTCCTATACAAAACAAAAAGTTTGTAATTAAACGTTTGTTGTTTGTTTTTTTAGTAATGTGTCTATTTATATATAAATTTTTTTTGAAAAAATAATTTTAAAATTAAAGGGGGTAAATCTGCAAGTAAAAGAAGTAAAGGAATATGAGGTTAGAAGTTAAAAATTCAGAATAAGGAAAATGAGAAACAGCAAAAAGACTAAAATTATGGACAATTTCAAAGAGATGTATTGTTCATTAATATCAAATTACAGTAAATGAATGCTAAATTCACAGCACTAACTGCCTTAGCAGTTAAAAAAAAAAACAAAACAGAAAAACCTATTGCAGATTTTTGCTCAAGATTAATCCATGTGATATTACATGGAATTTTTAATGTAATGGTTAGTAATGTCATGTTCATCCATCACTAGTCTTTAACTTTCTGGTCTGTCCTGTCAAAATGAAATGGTTCAAAGCCTCATTATCATCTAAGAATGACTTTTCTAATCATTCCTCCTCCTCTATTAAATACCATTGCTCTTCTGAAATTATACCTAGAAAATGTTCTCAAATTTCCTGACTTTTAGAAAAAAAATTAAACAAGACAAACCATACTATAAAATTGTAATAACTTGATTGATCAATCACATAATTGCACAAAGAAGGAAAATATCATTTGGCAAAGAAAATTGACACAAGATATCATGGATAAATGAATCTAATCTTGAAAAAAAATTCAATTTTAAATCTGTATCAAAAGCCCACTTGTAAAATCTGACCAAGGTTGTCTTATTACCATATCTTGTGATGCCAGTGGGTGGGGAGGAGAAAATGATGGGAGTAAACATTATAAAAACAGCTATAATCAGGTAGGAAGAGAAAAGCAACAAGAGAGTCACATGGAAAGGTGGTGAGGCTTCTTTGCTAACCATGAAATGCTTTCAGAAGAAACTAGCCTTAATAATTACATTATCCTTTTTTATTTCTAAAGATGTATATGTCATTACAAGGTACTACTACCTTAGTCATTTATAATTTTTAAAATAAAAACATCTTGAATAATTTATTAAATTTTAATAAATGATTATCAAAATAAAATATTGACATTGAAGATCTGATAAAAATAACTCCAGTTTTTATTATGCTGAAAGGATATTTAAATACACTACAAAATAATGATATGGGTAATAAAAACTCTTCAACAGTTACTCATTCAATGGTATTATTTAAGAAGACTAAATGCAGAAAAAAATGACAAAAATTAAAAAGCACAAATAGTATTGAAATGCTAATATTGATTTATAAAAGTACTTTTCATTTTAAAACATTTTCACTATGGGTTCCCATTTAAATAGATAACATAATGACTATTATGGATTGAATCAGATCGCTCTCAAAGACATGCCCTAATCCCTGGTTCTGCAGATGTGAACTCATTTGTAAATAGGATCTTCCAAGATTCTATTAAAATGAGACCAAACAGAATCAGTAAGGGCTTTAATCCAATAAGACAAGACCTCGTAAGCAGAGGAAATCGGACACAGGAGTAGGAGGAGACAGAAGGAGACAGATGGCCATGTGTCGAAGGCAGAGACTGAGTTATGGATTGCCAGCAAGCCACCACAAGAACACTAGACTGCAGAAAAAGTAGGGCCTGCTCACAACTTGATTTTAAACTTCTAGCCTCAAACACTGTGAGACAATACAGTCCTGTTGTTTACATCAACCAGTCTGTGGTATTTGTTATAGCAGCTGTGGCAAGCTAAGACAATAGCAAAAATTAAGAGGTACTAAAGTTCTGAAGTGAGATGCTCTCATACACACATCTAACCTAATGGTGAGGCCTTTATGGGATAAATAAGTGACCTTATTAAAGAAAGAACTGAACTAATGGGTAATAGAAAATTGATGCTAAAATGTTTAAATTAGAAGTGTTTCTAAGGCTTTGTGATTTGATACTACTTCATAAGTATCAGCCAAGTTTGAAATTGCAACTTAAAGTCTCTTTAAAGCCTTGTCATAGTTTTATTTAAAATGATCACCTAAAAAATAGGATTCTTATAAAAACAAATATCTCTTCTAGCACCATTCACTTCTACCATGGAGGTGGTCTCAAAAGCAAGCTGAAAGAAAAGAAATCATGGAAAAAGGTTTTTTAATTTCCACTTCCAGTACCTATGCTCTAATTTATGGAGTTTAAATCAAACTGACAAATTTGCATGGAGCAACTACTATAAACCAAGTGAACATACAATTATTTTCCTCAATATTTCTTTGTTCTTGGCTAGTGTATCAAACTGATCCAACATAGGTATTTCCCAGTTGAGCATAGAGATGTGACAAGGGAGCTCCAATGAGTTGCCACCAGTGACTTAAAAGTCAAAACTTGTGAAAATCCACACACAGAAAACGATACTTTAGAGTCAGAGAAACTTAAAGATAATCTGAATATAATCTTTCATAGGCAGCATGAGAAAATGATTGCAATTTAGTAGTTCATTCATTAAAGCCGCCGTAAGTGGCAAACACTCTTCTAGGCACCAGCTATATGCCTGTGATCAGAGAGAAGACAGATCCTGTACTGTTGGAACTTCATATATTCTACTCTGTCTAATAAAAATAAAACACTTTGGGAGGAGAAGAATCATCGTGCCTTAAAATTTTCAAACCTAAAGACCTATCAGTATCAATTGTGAGTTTTTTAAAATATGGATGCCCTGGTCACAATAAATCTCCAAAGGTGATTCTAATGCACCCAAGGCTGAGAATCACTGCCTATTTGTACAAGTCTAATTCTTAGTACTGACACTAAAATTGCTATTGCACTTTGGCTTTCACTTTGCAATGATTTAAGGCATATTTTCCTCATTCTAAATGAATAAATCATAATGAAGCATAATTAAGGCTTTTTCCCAAGCTTTAGGACAAATTTAATTCTCACAATAATAAGTAAGTGTCATGAAGGTTGGGATACAAAGGAGTAGAGATCTTTGTAATAAGCAGAATTCGTGCTTAAAATATTCAAGTTCCTGTTGCAACATATAGAAGACAAAAGATTTACTCGTGGAATTTTAAAAAACTTTTCTAAATATCAATCACAAAAAAAAATTTTTTTTAAATAAAGAAAAAAAAAAAAGCCAGTAGATAAAATGGACAAAGATATGGACAGGAAATTCAGGGAAGAAAAAAGCCAAATAACAGTAAAAAAACATATGAAAAGTTGCTTAATCCCAGTTAATAAAATTAAAATTCAAGCAAAAAGTACATATTTCAAGTAAACTAGTTTGGAAAAAGTAAAGAGATAGCATATGAGTCACTGAAATTGTGTTGAAACAGGGTACTATCACATAGTATTGGGGAAATATACATTGTTTGAGTGGGAAATTTGGGAGTATTTAGTAAAATTAATAATTTGTACCACCTAAGATTTGGTAGACTGGACTCAGTTATATATACTCCAACAAAACCTCTTGATTCTAAATACAAGAATGTCTAACACAGCATTTTTATAAAAGCAAGAATCTGGAATAGCTAACAATTTCAATAGGGCAATATAGAAAAATTCATGGTATGCCATATGATCAGAATCTATATGGCAATTAAAATCAAGAAACAATATATATATATAAAGACATATATATATCTCAACATGAAAAATACTATGTAGCAATTGAATGAACCAAATAGTTGTATAGCAACATGACTAATGAAAAATCACATTGCAAATATATGTATTTCTACATATCTGTATATTACAGAACTATATAGATCATTCAGAACAAAATACTATATAATTTTCACAAATGCATACATATATAAAGTCTTTTTTTAAGTCTAGAAGTATTCACACCAAATATAATATGATGAAACTTCCAGGCTGGGTGGGGATAGAAAGGGAATGTACCCATGGATAAGAGACAAAGATTGCTTCAAATTTATGAGAGGTTTCTATTTATCCTCAGTCCCCCAGAAATATACTGGGGAAAAAATTAAAGGTTTGACAATCTGGTAATACATGACTACATCTCCCATATTAAGAAAAAAAATTTTTTGAAACAAATATACAAACAATAGTTTTAAAAATACAAAATCTAGTTATAGGCACCAAAGTGCCTGATGTTTTAGTTCCTGTTCTTTTCTATAGTTATTATTTAGTATAACTATTATAAATATTTCAACTTAAAACATATTTTTCCATGTCCCAATTCAAACTATCTCCATTGTATTTTGTGATCCTTATCTTAATTTTGCTATAACATTGCCTAAGTCTATAAGAAAATTATATAAAAACACAATGTACACCATTGAGTTACAAACTGTGATATTACCCAAAAGTTCTCTTTTAGATCTGAAATATAATTCCTAACACATCTTTGAATCTCCAGCTTACCTTAGAGCTTGGCATTTTTAGGCATTCAAATAAAAGTTTCTTAAACTACTCTGACTCTACAACTAAAAATAAGTTTGTACCTATCTTTATCTCACACATTTAAAATCCTGTTGTACTAACTTCACTTCCCAATTTCCCCCATGAAGTCTCTTGGAGTAAACAATATTGTACACGACTCCACGACACCATTTCACAATAACGTGGATGTCATCCCACACACAAACTTTGCCTGTCACCTTTATAGCACTGTATTTTCTGCCGTCGCCATCTCTCTCCATGAAAAGTACTCATAAAAGCCAAGGTGTGTGTTCTGGAGGAGCATTTTCCCGCCTAAAATTTCATCCAAAAGCAGAATTAGAAATGGGACAACTATTGCATCCCTAAAAAAAAATTCTCATCAGACACTTTTCATGCCAATTATCATAATGGGCTGGGTTGCTACACGTTTTAATTCATCTGTTTGTTTATAAAATGATATAGATCTTCTTTATGAAACTAATTTTAAAAATAAGCTCAAATCTTCTTCAGTTTTGTTAAATGTTTTCTTTAACATAAAAAGGAAAATTAGCTTTAAACTTCATTTTGTTAAAAATACAGATTTCTAATTACAAAATTTTATTGTTTTTTTTCCCTGCCAGACCTAAGATAGCACAGAATGGAAATCAGCCAGGAATATTAGGTTCATGGTTGACAACTTTACCTTTAGTTTTTTTGACATGCTAATGATTGAAAGAATATAGCTATAGCTTAATAAGCAAATAACATGAAATTTATCATAAACCATCAAAATATTCCCCACACATCACCTGAAATATGAAGGAAAAACTAATTAGAAGATCCTGCCTTATTAATTAGTGGTGATGCCTTTACAGAAGCCCTGCAGTGAATTATTTTTGCCGTGGAAGTCTTTGACTAAAA